>JZKD02S1189090.1:644880-655744 GCA_000966675.3 Picea glauca | reverse complement strand
GAGGGGGGGTCTGAGTGAATGAGGGATGTGGATTTGTTTTGTTTGGGGATGTGTGCATAGTAAGTTTGTGTTTTTATTTGTTTTTTGTTTGTTTTATTATTTTGTTTTGTTTTAATATATATTTTTTATATTATATGTTTTAGGTCAGTTGTTATTGTTTTGTGTTAATTTATTTAAATTATATAAATTTTTGTTTTTATATAATGTTTTATTTTTTAATTTTTTTTAATTTATATGTATTTTTTTATTTGTTTTATTGTTTTCATTTAATTTTTAATTCTATGTTTGATTAATAAACAACTAACTTAATTTTTAAACAACTAATTTAATTATTAATTAATTAATTATTAACAAGACTAACCTAGTTTATTAGTCTAATTACACTAATTTAATTAATACTAACACTATTAATTAATCTAATTATTGGTTTATTATTTTAGGTTTGTTTATTCATGCAGGGATGAGTGATGGGCGAGATGTGGCCAAGGGACAAAAGGGCAAGGAGTAGAGGTGGATGAATGATGCAGCAGGTGACGAAAGATCCGGCAGGGTGATGGAGGATCCCGCGAAATGGATGGAGGGGGAAGAAGAAAACAACCTAGAAATCAACAAGCCAGGAACTTCATTATGAGACCCACAAATGATATTTGAATCATCAGGCCTCCTATAATTATAGTACCCTAACATAAGAAAGAAATTTTGAACAAATGGAACATTCGTGGAATCCATTTCTTTTGAGGTGCCATTTCCATGCCACACTATAACCATGTGAATCTTCCCTACAAATCTAGGGAAGTAGAAAGAAAAATATGACTATAACCCTTGTGATTCAAACTCTATATCGTTTTAATTAATGCAATTTAAAAAAATATGACGCGTGCTCTGCAACCCGGTCTAGGGTTTTAGCGTTTCAGCCGCATTGCCACATTTCTAGCCCCGCTGGGGCTCATGACTCTAAAGGAAGGAGGGCCGAATGGCGCCTCCTACAGCCAGGCCACAACAAATGGAAGTTTTGGTGAAGGTTTCAAATGACCGACCTTTGAGACTCCACCAGAGCTGTGGGCAAAACTCTTGATGGAAGGAACTTTCAAGGACCGGGAGATGGATATCGATCCAAAGAATGCAACCGTACCTGCTACAATGCCGACTCCATGGCTACCTGGAAAATGCATTCCACAAGAGCCACAAGCCCCGAAGTACATTATCAAATCACTGCGCATAGAAGAGAAAAAACAATACATGAGAGACCACGCCCTAGTGGGGAAATTCCTAGGGCTGTGGTTGTTAGAGCAGGATCTAATCAAATGGATACAATACTGGTGGAAGCCAAAAGGAAACTATGAATTACAACTGGGATCCAAGGGCTTCTTCACAATCATATTGCACAACCTCGAGGACCGCAATTGCATTTTCGATGGCGGGCCTTATTTCTATAACTCAGCAGGACTCTTCTTAAGATTCTGGACTGAGAAGTTTAGCCCTGAAAAGGAAGATTTTTCCCATGCACCAGTATGGATCAGACTGTACTCTCTCCCCTAGGAATTCTGGCTGGAAGAGGTCTTGGCTGGTATAAGCAATACCGTTGGAATATATGTTAAGTCTTCAGAATCTACCAAGTAGAGGCGATACACCTCTTATGCGCGCATCTGTGTATACCTAAACATAGCTAAACCATTGCCGGGAACAATAATTCTCGAATACCATGATGAGGATTGGACCCAAACCATTGACTACGAACACATTTCGTTCAGGTGCAGGAAATGCCATGAACATGGCCATCTGTTCAGAAAATGCCCCCTCAATGTGGCTCACAAAGAAGGGAACCCAGAAGGTGGAAAAGACAAGGATGACTTTGCTCAACCAGTGGGGAAAAGAAGACAAGCAGGACGAAAGCAGCTAGGCCAAGTAAGTAAAGATCTCTCCACTAGTAATAAATATGCAATATTACAAGATCAACCAGAGAACCTCTCAACCCTCTTAAATCCCATTGAACTCCACGCGGATAATCCTTCCCAATCTGGGGGCCAAGGGGAAGAACGACCACCACAGGGGAAGGAATCTGATCACTCCCTCCTAGACACGACAAGGGATCAGCAATATTTTCTGGAGACAGAGGACGGTGATGTTGAAATGGAACTAGAAGAGAAAGAATTAGCTAGGGTGGACCTGGAACACCTGGAACACGCCTACAGGCACCAGAAACTGTACACTATACCTCGAGATCAATTACGGAAGGTGCATAAGGTCTTTCTCAATTCCTCCGCTAGCTCCATAGCTCGATCCAACAAGGGATTGGGGATACAGAGTAGTCAATCAAAGAACCAGAGAAAACTCAGAAAGATGAAAAGAAAAGAGGAAGGAAGTCTACCAATAAGCTTATACAAGAAATAGTCCATTTCATGGTAAATTCAGGGAAAATCCACCTCATCTCGGACAACTTTCCTCCCCTCTCCACCCCCCCGTCATCATGAAGATTATCTCCTAGAATATTAGAGGCCTCAATGGATGTAGCAAGAAAAAAATGCTACGGGATCTGATCTTTGCGGAAAAACCAGACATAGTATTACTACAGGAAACAAAATGCTCAACTGAAGACATTGATAGGCTACTCCCCTACTGTTGGAAGCAAGGGGAAGCAATTTCAACCGCAACAACAGGCACAACTGGAGGATTGGCTATCATCTGGAACCCCAACTCAGTGCTGATGGAGAATTTTATCACTACTAAATGGTCCATTACTACAGATTATAGGCTTATAGGCTCTAACAAGCCCGGACACCTGACTAATGTCTACAGCCCGACCAACCCAAGGGATAAGCAAGCCTTCCTCAGGAACTTGGAATACCTATCCAACTTGACCAGATACAATCGATGGACTATTGGGGGAGATTACAATGTCATTCACAGTCTGGAGGAAAAAAAAGGGGGATCAAGACGCCTATATCAAGACTCCAATGACTTCAACAACCTCATAGATAAACTCAATCTCATCGACCTGGAAGCTATCAACGACATTTTTACCTGGACAAATAGAAGAACCGGATCACACCAAGTCGCCTGCAAACTCGATCGCTTCCTCATCTTTGATTCCCTTATGCTGGAGGGAACAACCCTAGAAGCAAGTATTCTAAATATCCCTGGCTCAGATCACTGGCCCATTCAGATATGGATGGATGTGCCAGCATCACCAGGGAAAAAACCCTTCCAATTTGAACAGTTCTGGCTCAACCATCCAGACTTCCAAGCAAAGATCCAGGATTGGTGGAGGCAGGCAGAGGTCGCCTGTGGCTCCAAGATGTACAGATTTCAACAAAAGTTTAAAAACCTTAAACAAATTATCAAAATCTGGAACAAGCAAACCTTCGGCAATATATTTGACTCCCAAAAGAAGTTGTCAGAGAAAATGGAGGCAATTCAAAATCAGATCCGACTGCAAGGGTTAACAGACGAGCTTAAAGCCCAAGAAGAAATAGTAAATCAACAAATGGAGGCCAGAAAAGGATAATAAGAGATTCTATGGAAACAGAAATCGCGCATCCAATGGCTCAAGGAGGGGGACCGCAACACCAAATTCTTCCATAGATCCGTCATTCAACGTCGTCACACCAATAGAATCACGCACCTAATCTCCACCAATGGTGAGCCCATTTTTTCCCATGAAGACCTGGAGACAACACTGATAGACTATTACAAAGATCTCCTCACAGAACCTTTTCCAGACAGATCGGAGGCCATAGCTAAGGTCATGCAGCATGTACCCTCCCTCGTCACCAAGGAGAAAAACTCATCTCTGCTCCAGCCTATTACAATCGAGGAGGTGGATCAAGCGCTTCAAGACACCCCAAGATGCAAGGCACCCGGCCCTGACGGCTTCACCGATGACTTTTTCCACCACTGTTGGCCGATGATTAGGGTAGAGGTTTGGGAAATTATTGAAGACTCCCGCTCCACAAGACAAGTCCTTCAAGCTCTCAATGCGACTTTCCTCACTCTCATCCCCAAAGAGGGGCAGGCTCACCATCCCAAGCAGTTCTGACCCATATCCCTCTGCAATGTCATCTATAAACTTCTTACAAAGGTGATTGCTCAAAGGCTCAAACCCATCCTGCCAACTATCATCTCTCCGGAATAATTAGGCTATGTGGAGGGCAAAAAAATCCTGGACAGTGTCATCCTAGCTCATTAGGTGATCCACTCTTTGCAGAAGACTAGAATGCCAGGTATGCTCCTTAAATTAGATCTTTCTAAAGCCTTCGATAAGATAAGCTAGGACTACATGCAGGAAATTGTCCTTGCCTTTGGCTTTGATAAATTCTGGGTGACTTGGATCTTGAACCTAACCTCCTCATCTTTTTTCTCCATCCTTATCAATGGTGTTCCCTCTCGCCCCTTCTCCCCCTCTAGAGGAATTATACAAGGAGACCCTCTCTCTCCGTTCCTCTTCATTATTATGGTCGAAGGTCTCAGTTAATTTATTCATGCAGCCGTTGCAAATGACTTATTGGCAGGCCTACCTTTGCATGGCATCTCCCCCCCTATTTCGCATAGCCAATTCATGGATGACACTCCCCTGATGGGTACCCCAACTGTGCGTGAAGAAAACTCCATCATCTTGATCCTCCAAACCTTCTATGAGGCCTCAGGCTTGGACTGCAACAAAGTCAAGTCCCAAATATTTTTCTTTAATACGCCCCCTCCCCGATTCAACGCCATCTCTCTGATCTCTTAGATTTCCACAGAAGATCCCTTCCGTCCAAATACTTTGGCATCCCTCTGATTGATAATGCCCTCCGGAAATCCTCCTGGGAACATCTCCTCTCCTCTTTTACTAAGAAACTCTCATCCTGGACCCTCAGAGTTCTAAACGTTCCAAGTCGTCTCATACTCCTCCGAGTAGTTCTCCAGGCCCTTCCCACCTACATCTTCTCGGCAGTGGTTGCTCCAAAGTTTGTCCTCACAACCATTAAAAGCCTACAAAGGAATTTCCTGTAGCAAGGCCTCAATACAGGGAAGAAAATAGCGCTTATCAACTAGGACAAACTTTGTCAGCCCAAAGCGCAAGGAGGCCTTGGTTTACGAGATCCCACCATCATGAATAAAGTCCTCAGTGCCAAAATATGGTGGCGATGGCTTAAGAATCCCAAGGACCTCTGGGCAATGCTATGGAGGAAGAAATATGTACCATAGGTGGCGGAAAAAAACCTAATACGCTGGAATGGAGACACACCAGGGTCTTTAATCTGGGTAGCGGCTAAGCATAATAGACAGCTAGTCACCCACCATGCTTTCTGGGAAATTAGAAATGGGAAAACAACCCTATTCTGGAAAGATTCCTGGCAACAATGGCCAATTCTAGACCACGAGGACTGGGTTGAGCGCATCAGCACCCAAGCCACACAGGCGGGCCTGAAAAAAGTAGCGGATTATTGGCAAGATAATCTTCCAGATGACACCTGGTAGCATTGGCACCTTGATAGGGAACGCATGAACCTGGATGGGCACGTGGATCTGAGACCTTGGCAGAATGAAATGTTCAAACGGAAAATCCCCAAGCTCATGGGAGAGGATATCCTTCGATGGGGATATCGACCAAGGGGCACCTACAGCATACGAGAAGCCTACCACATCAAAATCCATTCGAACCTGGCACCTCCACAGGATGTTTGGAGAAAAATCTGGAACCTCAGACATTGGCCTAAAATCACCCTCTTCCTCTGGCTCGTTATCCACTCGAGTATTCTAACCTGGGATAACCTCTCAAAAAGAGGTTTTGTGGGGCCTTCTGTATGTATACTTTGTGGGGATGTAGATGAAACCATGAATCACCTTCTCAATTCCTACCCGTACACTGCTCAAATTTGGGACCAAAGTGCGGTCATTATGCGCACCTCGGACCGCGAACGAGACAACATCGTCAACACTATTACGAACTAGAGGGACCATGTGTTTCAATCTCCCCTCCTAAATCGTATTTGGCAATTACTTCCCAGATTCATCCTCTGGCAGGTATGGAAGGAAAGAAATAGAAGGCTTTTCAGGAATGCTTTCCTCCCGTGGCAACACTGCTGGAATCGTTGTCACCTCAATGTTCTGGAAACTCTCAACCTCCAGCTTTGGAATGAAAAAGACTTGATCAACAATCCTTCAGAACTCCTGATCCTTAAGCACTGGAATCCCTTCCTATCTTCTCACCCCCCCCTCCCCTCTGTCCCCCCCCCTCCTAGCAGGCCCTCCTCTTGGTCCGCCCCTCTGGTTGACTTCATCAAACTCAACTTTGACGGAGCCTCTAAAGGCAATCCAGGAGCAACAGGTTATGGAGTCGTTTTCCGCAATCACCATGGACACATTATTCTCATTAATGCAGGATCCCTTGGTCATACCATGAACAATGTGGCGGAACTTTGGGGACTTACTAGGGGACTGTAATTAGCCACTAAACACAACTTCACCCAGTTGATTGTAGAGGGAGACTCTCAAATCATCATCAATCTCCTCAGCAGACTTTTAAATGGAGCAGACCCGGAAAGAATATCACCCAGCTGGAGACTCTCACATGGGATAAAGACTATTACAGATTTATTGCAACCCAATCAGGCTGTTATACCTGCTCATATTAGAAGGAGTGCGAATCAGGTAGCGGATGAACTGGCTAATCTGGGGACCAACTGGGATGGACCGGAACTCCTCTGCAAAACGTCCCTTACTCCGGATCACCCTATCCTCCAACAATGTATCCGCAAAGCTGGGGAAGTGGACAAGCCCCCAGATGGAGTGATAGTGCCGACCACCTGGCGTACAGAGGGAGAGCGGATGAGCTAGCAAGGCAGCGAGCCATGTGACCTGCTCGTGCCGACCACCGTCGACTCTACCTAGCATTAACTGGCTTTCACGTCGTTTGCAGTGGCATTAACTTGGTTTCACTCGACCTCCATTATGCATGGTTCTATGGCTTCTCCATTTGCTTGTGATCCTCTCCCTCTCTCGAGAACCGACTCCAACATTCCTCCGCTACACTGGCCTGGTTTTGCTTGCACGTTCATGGTGCTCACAAGTCCCGACATTCTCCAGGCTCTCCACATTGGCCTGGAACACCAAATCCATTTACACTGCCAAATCATGCCGCATCAGCGAGGATGACCGCGAAGGGGCTCTCCTTGGCATCCTCCTCGACCTCGTGCATTGGCTTCTCCCCCTGGTTCGTCGTCAACACTTTCCTCGCCGCTCTTGCTGCCTGAGTTAGCACCTCTCAATTCCTCCACCTCGCCTGTCTCCCGCTTTGAGTTCTTAGCCATAATTGAAAGCTTGTCGAGCTCTTCTTTGCGCCACCTTGCCGCTCCACCAACCTCCAGAACTTTCAATCCTCCCCTCGCGCCAATTGCTGGTTCTTCAAAGTCGCCCATCAGGGCGCCATCTCTTGTTCGAGCCGAACGAAACAATACGTCGGCGTCTACTGACTCCAAGCTGGATCTGTAGCTGAAAGAGAGGTTTACCATCCTCTACGACTTGGTCTTCGAACTCTGTCAGGGAATGGAGGACCTCCAATTTAGGATGCAGCTTATGGACGGAAAGATCTCGACCCTCCTCCAGCTCCTTTCTACCTTCCAAGACGCCTCTTCCTCCTACCCAGCAGGCACGGCTTCAGCAGGAGCGCCCTCCTCAGCAGGCGACGACAGAAATGTCAGGACGCAGAGTGTGGCAGAGGTCGTTGTGGAGCAGGTCCAGCGGGAGGACATGGAAGTGGTCATAGCCACAGGCCAGCATGTGCACACTCTGTTGGGAGACGCCATGACAGATGCCAACAGGGACGAGTGCACCGTGGACGATGACATACATTTGGCAAACAAAGGGACACCTGTTGAGGAGGAGCCGTGACCAGGTTACCTGCCAGGTTACTTGCCAGGTTACTTGCTAGGTGCCTCGCCCCTCAAGGGATCTTTTCTTTTTAATAGTTTTCCCTCTAATTACAATTTAATCAGCTTAGCTTTGTTTTTTAAGACTGGTAGGTTCTCAGATGCTAAACTTACCCAATTGGCTGAACTGGTTTCTCCCTTTTGGGGCAGTTCAGTAACTACAATCCGATTGTTATCAAATTTTGTAACTATGGTCTGGTTTCTTTTCTTGAAGGCCCTTATATATAAAACCACTTACATATAAAAAAAAAAAAAATTCTATATCGTTTTTAAATGAAACATTAAGATTCACACTGTTTCATCCCTCAATGCTACGATTTGGCCACAACAAATCAGTTGGGAGGCCACATGCAAATGACGCGCACCTCTTTTTTCTTAAAATCCTAAAAACCTGCACAGAATTTCGAAGTCAAGAAACGTGCAGCTTTCAATTACAGCATCGACCGTTCAAATCTCCGGTAAACGAGATTCAGTTCCTGGTTTCAAATCAAACGCCAAGTGCCAGCACCTCCTCACCTGGAGCGCCACAAAACACGAATAGATTCGATGATGATCGTCTTCAACCAGAACGCGGATTCGTTACTGCCGACATTCCCGACCAATACATAACTATAGGGTTGGTTCTCACAGCCCAGGTGCTGTCAACCATTAAAAAAAAACAATAATCTCTATTATTACGTTCCATTTATTCTTCCGATTTCATTGCAATACAGCAAAGAGAAAGCAGATACACTTCATGATACTGTAGATTTTGACTCGATTGCTTAGATTAATGGCCTCTATGTTGATTGATTGTAATTATTGACATGGGTTTTCTATGATCCTTACGGAACTCGGAATTCGGAATTGTTCCGCGTTACAGATTTTCATTAGCTGGTATATGATTCCATAAGTTCTCCTTTATTGTCAATAATTTGAGATCGCCTTGATAATAGATATCCAAGGCTTTATATACAGAACCCAATTTGCCATCTTCATAAGACGGCCAGAGAAAGTGTATGGGAGGCTTTGCTGATTTGCATCACTGACGGAGGCTAAGAGGAGGACAAATGGATCCTTGAGCTTTAACGTCACTGCCATCTTATCTCTGTCAGGCTTGTAGATCAATGTAAGGACAAACACAAGCTTTAACTGTTGTGCATTATGAGATCTGTATTGTTTGGCTGCTCTTTTCTCCTCTATATATGAGAAAGCAAACAGATTTTTTGAAGAAGCCAAGTTTTGAACGTGCAGAGTAAAAGAAACCATTGTTGAAGAAGCCCATCTCGCTGGAAACCAATAAACATATAAAGCAAGACCTAGAGGAAGGGCCAACTATCTTCAGCAAGAATTCAATGAGTTCCTTGAGGCATTCTGTGATTTTTGTGTTTCTAGTCATAGCATTTTTTGGCACTTCTCTAGCAGAGGATCCCTATAGATTCTTTACATGGAACGTTACATGGGGCACAATATGGCCTCTTGGTATCCCTCAACAGGTACATTTTTAAAAAATCTCAGTTTTCATTCAATGACAGCAGTTATAGCTCACGTATGATTTGCCAGGATTTGTCTGAGACACATTCTGTTATTGTTGCAGGGGATTTTAATAAATGGGCAGTTTCCCGGACCCCAAATTGACAGTGTCACCAATGAAAACATTATTGTGAATGTATTTAACAACCTGGATCAAGCTTTGTTATTTTCTTGGTAAGTTCCTTGGGTTCTCTCTTTGTGTATTGGCTGATTGAGATTCATGGGTTTCTTTGGTGATCTGAAATGCATGGAGGTACTTACACACATTCTGGTACAGGAATGGCATCCAACAACGGAAAAATTCGTGGCAAGATGGAGTATCGGGAACAAACTGCCCTATACCACGAGGAAAGAACTTCACGTACAAATTCCAGGTGAAGGACCAGATAGGCAGCTACTACTACTTTCCATCATTGTATCTGCAGAAAGCTGCGGGGGGCTTTGGAGGACTAAGTGTAGCTAGCAGGGCCCTAATCCCTGTTCCATTTCCTTCTCCTGATGGTGATATCACTCTGGTTATAGGTGACTGGTACAAGACCAACGTAACAGTAAGTTATTAATCCATCCCAGAAACAAATACATCTTTTGACATTAAAGAGACTGGCTATTAATCCATCCCAGAAACCAATACATCTTTTGACATTAAAGAGACTGGCTATGTTCAACTTCAGCCTGTCCACCATAATGTTCTCATGCACTGCATCAATCTCTGACCATACTCTACCTTTGGGCAGATCCTTAGAAGAACGCTCGACATGGGCAGATCGCTTGGTAATCCTGATGCTGTTCTCATTAATGGCCGTGGGCTACCAAACGAAGCATCAATAACTGTGGATCAAGGTATCAGATTGCTAATCTCTATAACAAGGCAGTCTACTAGATTTAGTATAGGTGTTGCTAGGCATTTAAAGTTTCACAAGATCCAGTTCGTTTTTATTTATCTGATGGCAGATCCTGCCTGTTGAATCCGTTGCTTCTCTTGAGCTGTATCTAAAATGACCCATCTGTTTATCTGCAGGTAAAACATACCGACTCCGGATTTCAAATGTGGGATTGTCATCGTCTTTGAACTTTAGGATTCAGGGTCACAAATTGAAGCTTGTGGAGGTGGAAGGAACTCACACCGTTCAAAACATCTATGATTCTCTTGACATTCATGTTGGTCAATCCTACTCTGTTCTGGTCACTGCAGATCAGCCACCTCAGGACTATTACATGGTTGTATCTACTCGTTTCATAACTCCTGTTATTTCTACTAGTGGCATTTTCCGCTACAGCAATTCCCAGAAGCCGCTTGCTGGACCAATTCCAGGGGCTCCAACTGAGATTACTTGGTCTGTGAACCAGGCCAGATCTATCAGGTTTGATTCTTGGCCTGCTTACTTTCGGCTTAGCATAATGTATGTGGGGATATATGTATAGATTTTACATATAGATAAATA
>JZKD02S1189090.1:628680-641688 GCA_000966675.3 Picea glauca | reverse complement strand
AAATAATTTGTTTGGTCCATACACAGTGTATTGGTGAAGAATTTTTTTATGGGTGATACACTGTTAATCACTAAGGAAAAAGATTTTTGGGAGCAATATAGTGCGTATCGTAGAAGAAAAATATTTCCTTGAGTGAAACGAAGGAGGGAAAATATATTTTGGGCACTATAAAGAAGGGAAAAGACTCTCTTTATCAGGCCAAATTTTTTTATGTGGGTGAAACGATGTTGATGGTGAAGGAAAAGAAGAAAGAAAGACTTAGAAAAAAAAATGGAAAAAAAGGTGCATATCATCCAAAAGATAAACTTTTGGCCTGATGGGTCTGCCAAAAGATAGTTTTTTTGCCCTGAAACGTTGGCCAAAAGATAATTTTTTGGCTTGAAATATCGGTCAAAAAGATAAAATTTTAGATTTATATGTTGGCCTAATATAAAATTTTGGCCTGCAATGTCGACTAGAAAGATAAAATTTTGGCCTGAAACATTGGCCAAAAGATATATTTTTAGCTCGAAATTTCATCAAAAACGATAAAGTTTTGGCCCAATTCAAAAGTGTAATACTTACAAAAATGTTGAGTAAGGGAAACCAGGATAAAAGATAAACTTTTGGCACAAAACATCATCAAAAGTAATATATTTTCGAGTGCAATAAAGAAGGGAATATCATGCCAAGAGAAAATAAAATAGGGAGAAATGGCGGAGGAAAGATAAATTTTTGGAACGATGTATCGACCGAGAAAAATATTATTGGAGTGATATATTGACTAAGAAAAATGGTATTGGAGTGATGCATTAGTAGAAGAATAAAGTATCAATGCAATAAGAGAATACAAGAAAAGAAAGGGAAAGAGATGAGGAGAGAGAAAATAGAAGAGAAGAGAGGAGGAAAGGAAAGGAGAAAGATGGATAAGGATAAAGAAAAAGAAGTCTAGAGCCAAAAGCTTGTTTTGGCCATAAAAAGAGCCTAAAAAATCAGAATTAGACAAAGTATAAAGGGTATTTTTGTAGTGAGGAGGCCTACCAAAGTGCTAGTGAGGGCCTATGTCTAATTCTACTTAAATTTTCCAGAAAATCCTATTTGGTGCTTTTTGAATAACATATTAGTGCTCACTGATAGGAACCCATATTAAGATGAAATTTTTAAAGAGAATGCAAAAAGAGGACTGAAAGATACCCAATTGGGATTTTGGTCAAATTCTAAAGGAGTTGGAGTGGAGGTTCCCAAACAAGTCAAAATCCACTATTCCAGGACACTTTTTGGGGATTTATGAGATCTTTAGAGGGGAAAAAGGGACCCCAGATTGCAATCCTAGAAAAATTTATTTACTCAAAATTTTACCTACTCATCAATCCAAAAAAAATTCCTTGGCGAAGTTTTTTTTTCCAGATCGACTTAGTTTGGCATATATCGGTTTTTCGCTAAAAATTCCAAGTCTAGAGAAAATGAAAAAGGGAGAAAGTTGACAAATCCAGATGGATGCAAAAGTTGGATGGAGCATCAGACCTTGAATCTAAATTTTTTTGTGTCTTCATAATTTGGAATACTATTAGCACCTAATGCACTTTTTTTCTAGTTCTCACCATATTTCTTTCTAGTTCTCACCATATTTCTTTCTACAAATGGCATAAATTGGTCTATGAGATTAATTGTATCAATGAAACAAGTGCAAAAAGTGTGAAACTGCTATTATCGAAAAGCCATAACTTTCTTCTTAGAAATCAGAATAAGGCATGAGTATAGCCATTGGAAAGGAAATGCAGAGGAAAACATGAAGGAAAATGTAAGTTTTACAATTGGACTCTGTGAACCATGCAATTGCTCCATATAAAAGTTTTCCAAACAATGTCAATTTTGGAAAAAACATTTCCAAATGATATAGGTATATTCTAGATGTGAGTATTGGGTAAGGAAGGGTGAAAATGCTCATGATGGTTCCTATGTAGTGATATGGAGTCACAATTGGAAGTACAACAGTCTGACAATGGAAAGGGGTTGAGTTTTGATAACATGGTATTGTTGATGAGTAGGGGAACATTGAAGGATAGAGTGTCATGTCAAGGAAATATTAACAATATGATCTGATGTGATGAATGAATATTGTGTGGGTCTATTGTAGAATATAATTCTAGGTTTCAATGGACATGGAAGTGAGGTGGAACTTGTAGAGTCGATTGAGTCAATGAAGAGCTTGAAAAGGGAAGTGAAGAGTTATAGAGTAGGAAATGAAAGGTTGATAAGAGCTCCAAAAGAGTAGTGATAAATTAATATTTAGTTACTACAGCGTTTGAATGACTCACAAATACAAATCAACAAGGATTCTCACCTAAGACATGAAGCTGATAGGTGATGAATGACATGAAAAATAACATGAAGGAAAGATAAGCCTCCACGACCATGAAAGTAGAAATGTAATGATGGCTACAAATCTTGTTGCAAAATAGAAAAAATGACCTCATGAGGTGATGTGTGACTCATGGGATAGGTGAGTTATCTCTATATGTACACGCATAGGAATTTCTGGAAAAGAGTTGGACTATAAAATATTGTTTTAAGGTATTTAGAGAAAGAAATCCACTTCTGCTATCAGAGTGTGTAGTGGAAGAAGAGTACAAGCGAAAATAATTTAGGGGAGATAATGGTGAAGTTCATTCACTTAAAGTTCCAATGGAAAAATATAGCATTCCATTGAGATATGTTTGTTCTTGAGTTGACATGCAGGTTTCAATAGGGAATCACTCAATGAAGTGAAGAGAAGTATTAAAAAATTAAGCAAAACCAATGGACAACTAGAAGTAATAGAAAGGGATGATATAATGAGTATGATTAATATAATTGGGGGATACTACATCATTAAGAATATGGAATGATATGAACTACCTCATTCCAATGTGTTGGAAGGTTTTGGCATAAAAAAGTTGGGACGTGGTTGCTTAAGTAGAGGTAGCTACCAATAAGACATATTGGTTGGAATTGCAAGGTGGCTTGGTGGGACTTGGATAAAAAATTTCAGATCAAGGGAAAAAAATGCACATATGATAACAATGAGAGTGATCTGCATGGATTTGGAGGGATTCAAGGATGGATACATGGAGCACAAGAATATGAAACATATATGCTCTAGAGATCATGTTAAGAGTGATGTAAAATGAATATAGTGAAGCTAGAATGCATATGTATTAGTAGGAATGTTGGTGATAAATGTTTGGTGCATATAAAAGTGCATTAGTGCATATAGACATGCTTGGGAATACATATGTCATGCTTGTAAACTAAGAGTAGTATGTTGTTATATATGAAATAATGATGTTATGATAATTGAATATGACTAATGATGGATTATGTATCTAGGAAAAATGTTTATAACATGGTTGATGTTGATGTTTTTTGTTGCGGCATATGAATTCCATCCATATAAACACAAAGGATGATGGTAAGAATGTTGATCAAGAGTGAAGGGAGATTGTGATATTATACAGGTTGGATTATTGAGGGGTGGGTGAATCAGTAATAGTGCTTTTTAATCATTTTTTGAAAAAGATTAAAAAGCACTATTACTAATTCACCCTCCTCTTGGTAATCCAAAAATTGGTATCAAAGTGGGTCCTTCAAAAGCCAATTTAATAACTGGAAGGAGATCATGGATTACTCCAAGATTGGGATACCAAAATTTTATGGAGAATATTATGCCTTCTAGAGTAGAAGAATGAAGACACACATACAAGAACTAGGATTTGATTTTTGGTGATCAATAGTAGATGGATACAAAGCACCAACCATTCCTCCAACATATAAAGATGTAAAGAAACTTGAGGAGAATAATTCAAGAGCCACCAGTGCACTCCTGAATGGTTTGTCTAAATGAATATACACCAAAGTTATGCATTGTGATTCCACAAAAGACATCTGGGTAAAACTAAAGAATATATACGAAGGAGATGAGAAGGTCAAGGAAGCTAAACTTCAAATTTTCGAAGCAAAGTTTGAACAATTGAAGATGAATGAAGATGAAGAGATAACAACCTACTTTCTATGAGTTGATGAAGTAGTAAACAATATCAAGTTTTAGGAGACGAGATGAAGCAACATGTCATTGTCAAAAAGTTATTGAGATCCCTACCAATGATATTTGATTCAAATATTTCAACACTAGAAGAGGGAGAGGATCTAGCTACACTGACCATGGATGAGTTGCATGGGACACTCACAGTGTATGAGATGATAAGAGAGAAAGAAAATACGGTTACAGAGGAAGAAACATTCAAAGCATCTAAGAAGACAAAGAAAAAAGATAAGAAAAAGGCAAAGTTAGATAGTAGCAACAATGATATCCCAGAAGACGATTAAGAAGTAGACAACTTCGTCAGAAGGCTGAAAAAGGGACATGACAAATATAAAGGTATGATTCCATTGATTTGTTTTAATTGTGATGGTATTGGTCATTTTTCTAATAACTGTCCCCATAAGAAAACAAAATAAATGAAGAAGATGACTCTAAGAGGAAACAAATATATAAAGGCAAAAGAACAAAAAACAATTTGTTCAAGAAAAGTCTTTGCACCAAAGAAGATAGTTCCTCATTAGACAAAGATGAAGTCTGTGATAGTTATAGAAAAATTGTTCTATTCATGGAAGTGGAAGATTATCATGAAGAAGGATCCAAAGAAGAATATGAAGAGGTAGAATTTGACTACAGAGAAGAATTATTGAGTGCCATAGAGCTTATAAAAAAGGAAAAGAAGAAAAACAAGTCACTTCAGGAAGAACTAAAAAGAAAAGAAGGAGTTTAGAATTCCAACTCCAATTAACTAGAGCAGATGATCATTAAATTAAAAATACAAGTATAAGAAGACAAGAGAATTGAAGAAGCACTCAGAGAACAATTAAAATAAAGAGATAGGATCATTGGAAATTTGGAAGTAGAGACTGTCACTTTGATAAAATACCTTCAAAAGAAAAACATGCAGAACAAATCTAAAGTTTTGGACAATATTATTAGTAGTAAAAGGCCACATCATGACAAGTCTGGATTAGGATATAACCAAAAAAAAGGGGATCAAGCTCCAAAACAATAGATCAATAAAAAAAACCAAGAAGCTATGCAAATACCTCCAAAGGATATCTTGAGAAGGAGGAAGACAAGAAGTTCCATAAGGAAGATCACATAGATACTTCACCACCCAAAATATTCATATTTTAGAATCAACAACAGTCATAAACAAGAAGACCTCAAGAAGAAGAAGGATTCATAAGAGTAACTCCCTTTGGAAGATCTTCAACTCCCAAGTATCAAACTATCTTCCTTGGACTATGTTATTCATGTAACAATTTTGGACATAAGGCTGTGAATTGTAGAGAAAATAACAAGAACAAAAACAACGATGAAAGTTATGAACGAAATATTTATTCAAGAAGGCCTACTGAAACATAGAGAAGAAAATACAAAAGGTTTGAATCATTGAGTACTGAAGTGGAATGCTACAAGTACAATAACTTTGGAGACAATTCCAAAGATTGTAGAATGAAAGTTCCTCCAAGATAATCACAACAAAAAAACAATAGTTACAGATAGGAACCTCAAATAATATGGATAAGGAAGCAGAATCAATACAACAATGAAGAATGCACACTTGCTTTACAAGCTCAACACAAGAAATGTGGTTGGTATGTTGACAATGGTTGTTCAAAGCACATGACAGGTGATAAGGATAGATTTCTAACTTTGAAAAAGGAAAGAGATGGGTCAGTCTCTTTTGGAAACAAAAATTCATCCAGAATCATTGGAAGAGGCACAGTCAAGATTGGAAATAAGGATGTCAAGGCATAAAACATTCTACTAGTGGAATATATGAAACAAAATCTTCTGAGTGTAAGTGAAATGTGTGACCAAGTTCACAAACTTGTGTTTGATTCACAAAAATGCAAGATAAGAAAAGAAGATCTAGGAAAAGTGGTGGCGACAACAGTGAGAACTCAAAGCAACATATATGTACTAAGTGAAATTGGAAAGGAAAAAGTGTTTTTTAGGAACGAAAGATGAAGTTTGGCTATGGAACAAAAGAATGGGTAACATAAATTTTGATAATCTTTTCAAGGTCAACAAAAAGGAAGAAATAAGAGAAATGCCCCAGATCATGAATCCAACCAACAAATTCTGAAAGCATTGTCAACAAGGAAATAAAACCAAGAGAAAGTTCATATCAAAGGAATACTCCACAACAAAACCGTTGGAAATTGTGCATATTGATCTAGTTGGACCAACTAGAACAAACGGGTTTAAAGGTGAGAAATATTTTATGTTATTGATTGATGATTATACAAAAATGATTGTAGTTGTTTTTCTTAATAAGAAGTCAGAGGCATTCGAGAACTTCAAGATATATAAGAAGATGGTTGAAAATGAAATAGATTCAAAAATTGAATGTTTGAGATTAGACAATGTAGGATATTTTACTTCAAATGAATTTATGGACTTCTGCAGTAAGAATGGGATAAAGAGACAATTATCCATTGTTAGGACACCACAACAAAATGGAGTCATCGAAAGGAAGAACAAGATATTATAGGAAATGGCTCGAACCATGTTAATGGATTTTAAGTTGATAGATGTCTTTTGGGTACATGAAGCGCATACAACAATTCACATTCAAAACAAAGGAATGCTTAGAAACAATAGTGATAAAACTCCTTACGAGCTATGGAGAGGAATACCAACGAATGTGAAGCATTTCAGATTTTTTGGAAGCAAATGCTACATTAAAAGAGAATATGGAAAAATGTGAAAGTTTAAGTCTCGTGTTGACAAAGGTATACTTTTTGGGTACTCAAGCACAAGGAAATCATACAAATGCTTCAATATAAGACTCACCAAAATTGTGGAAATCATCAATGTCATGTTTGATGAGACATGTGGACGAAGGATAAAAGAATAAGGTAAGGATTCATTGGAACAATTTCACAAAGAAGAAGTAGCAGAAGAGAAATTGGAAAAATAATAAGAACAAAAAGATCTTCAAGTACCTCCAAAGGAACCTACAAGAAGAATATTGAAGAATCATCCATCAGGTCAGATTATCCAGAGTAAATATGTAGGAGTTGAAAATAGAAGAAGAACTCATTCACCAGAAAAACTGCACCTAGCACTACTATCCAAAATTGAGCCAAGCAGTTTTGAAGAAGCCAACAATGATGAATTATGGATCAACACCATGGATGAAGAGTTAGATCAGATAGAGAATAATGACACTTGGGAACTTTTTCTAAGGCCAAGGAACAAGAATGTAATCGGTACAAAGTGGGTCTTCAAAAACAAATTGAACAAGGATGGCCATGTTTCCAGGAATAAAGCAAGATTGGTATGTACAGGATATGCTCAGGTTGAAGATATAGACTTTGAAGAAACATTTTCCCTAGTTTCCAGAATGGAAGAAATCAAATTGATCCTAGCTTATGCATGATCCAAGAATATTAAAGTGTATCAGATGGACACAAAATCAACCTTCCTAAATGGGGATCTAGAGAAAGAAGTCTACATTGAGCAACCAGAAGGATTTCAGTTTTCATAGAATAAAAATTATGTTTTCAAGTTGAAGAATGTCCTATATGGTCTCAAACAGGACCTCATAGCATGGTATTCTAGACTAGACAGATACTTACAACAACAAGGGTTCAGGAAAGGGAATGCATACATCAACCTCTAAATCAAGGTAAACCAAGATAGTATTTTGTCAATTGAATTTTATGTTTATGATATTATATTTGGTAGTGACGATGACATGATGAGCCAACAATTTGCAAAGAATATGCAAAATTAGTTTGAAATGTCATTGCTTGGAGAATTATCTTTATTTTTGGGTCTTCATATATGTCATAGAAACCAAGGAATTTTTATTTCTCAGACCAAGTATATCAGAGAAATTATAAATATGTTTGGAATGGAAGATTGTAAACAAGTCAGTACTCCTATACAAAACAATTGCAAGTTAAGTAAAGATAATGAGTCAAAGGATACAGATCAAAGGCAGTACAAGTCAATGATTGACAACTTACTCTATGTGACAGTTTCCAGAATAGATGTGATGTAGGAAGTTGGATAGGTGGCATGATTTCAAACAACACCAAAGGAATCACATGTTTTAGCAGTAAAGATGATATTCAAATATATAAAAGGTACAAAAGAGTTTGGATTATGGTATCCAAAAAGGAAGGATCTATCACTTATTTCCTAGATGTAGATTGGGAAGGTTGCAGTGATGATCAAAGAAGTACAAGTGGAGCAACTTTCTACTTGGGCGAGTGTTTGGTATCTTGGCTAAGCAAKAAATAGTCATCAATATCTTTKTCTACGGCCAAAKAAAAGTATATTGCAGCAGCAACATGTTGTACACAGGTCCTATGGATGAAATCAAATTTGAAATATATATAGTTTGAGTATGATGAGACCATTCTGATATTTTGTGATAACACAAGYGCCATCAGTATCTCAAAGAATCCAGTGATGCACTCTAGGAYGAAGCATATTCTGATCAAGTTTCATTTTCTGTAGGAACAGGTTACAAAGAAGAACATTAGAGTTGAGTATGTYGGGACCAAAGAAAAAATTGCTTATATCTTTACAAAACTGCTTCCAAGGGAATATTTTGAGTATCTTCGCCAAAAAATCAAAGTACCTTTTGTCCCACAATGACTTTTGAATGATTTTATTATATGTCATAGATTTACATGAGGAAGCACCATAAAGAGGACAAAGGACAATTCAGATAGGGGGAGCAGGCCCAAGGAGAGTTTAGTTAGGGGGAGCAACCCCAGATGGAAGTTACATTTTACCTTGATGTCAAATGGGGAGAGATACATCAGATGCATGCACAAAAATCACAAAGGCATGACTCTAGGGGGAGTGATGGTCACATGGGGAGGATGAGCACCATGACTTTAGTGTTTCATCAGAGTGTTATCATCAATATTAAAGGGGGATATTGTTCATTAATTGGGTTGGTTGTCATTGATGTTAACCCTTGAATCATGTCTGGTAGAAAATCCCAGTAGCCCCACAAGTGTGGATAAGGAACCCATGTTTATCTGAGGAATAATGTAATGAATATCAATGCATTTGTAAGAAAGACTATCATACATGGATAGTACATGTAGTTTTGTTTCCATTGATATGTGGTACATCATGTAGTTCCTCACGGTTGAGGAGATATGACTTAGTGAAGTTGGAGAACCCTCATGAGTTATATAGAAGCCCCTAGAAGGTCAAAGAAGTCAATTATTCTAGAAGCTCAACATTTTTACTAGTCAAAGTGGTTGTAACTAGGAGTTAATCATGAGTAAAGTTGTCACAATAAGAAAATAATTATAAAAAAAAAGTTGCAACAAGAAGTGGTGAGTTTACTATTTATGGTAAAGTGGTTGCAAGTGGGTAAAGTAGTTGAAAGTGGGTTGGCCCTAAAAGAAGGGAGTTGGGTAAAACAATTAGAAGATAACCCCTAAAGGAAGCTACTTGGAGAATATAAATAATAAAGAAAGGGTATCTTATTTATTTATGATCAATTTTCCAATATCATTCAACAAGTGAAGAATAATTAAATCATGAACAATGAGAAATCATACACATACATAGTACACCTGTATTTTTACATGGAAACCGAATACAAGAGAAAACCACATAATTATTTTTATTCTATGTCTTTAAGAAGTACATTCATTGGAAGCACCAAATTCCTTTGTTCTCTAGCTGCAACTAGAATGAAGCTCCAACCCCCTAGATTTCCAGGCTACAACCTGAGGGAAGCTCCAACTCCCCAATTCTCTGGCTACAACCAGAAGGAGTCTACAATCCCATATGTTCTTCAGATATAACAGGAACGTGGCTACAACCACCTATATTTTCCTTTTCCAACCAACCTAAAATATAATTTCCAACTGTAGATAACTTGTCATTGTCACTGTATCAACTATGTCATTGTCACAATTGTCACTGAAATCTTGTCACAACCTATACCCGTCTTCTTCATATTTTTCTTGCATATCCACGACCTATCTATTCTGAAAAACATGGATGTCTACGTCTTTCCCTACTACAACTCATGAATGTTCTCGCCTCTATTTGTTGCAACTCATAGACTAGCTCAATTCTCTACTAGTATCATTGATATTGTTTGTGTCACTATCTCAGTATCTGTCACTATCTGATCTCTCTGTATCTGCTAACAAATTGGTTGATTTGATAGAAAATAATACTCATCCAATATCCAAGTAGATCTAACACAACCATGTACTAAGTTCATACATATGTCTCACTGATCTTGTGTGATATAAGAAACCCTTAAATTAACCATTAATCAAACCCTCATTGTTATGCAATCACAACCTATACTAATGACAATATGTCTCAACCATAAACACTTAACCATACAAGATATGTCTTAAGAAAATGCCCAATGAAGTATTCTAACAAAAAACAACCAATATAGTAGAAATGTATCCATGCAGATATGTCTGATACATAATACACCATACAACCAATGGACCCTCAAGGATAAATGTGTTAGAATATAGAGGATTGTGCTCGTTTAACCATTGACGATACCCTCATCACCCAACCATAGGCCTTAAGCCACCCTCCGAGCACCTTGAACTTGACCAAGAAGAGAATTCTGGCTGCAATCAATAGTCAAGAGAGGCTAAATGCACCAAGCAAAAGAATAGAAACAAAACTGAACAGATGATCCCACCCAGAAGCTAGTGCACCACTTTCCTAGCTTTCCCAGAAACTTGCGCACCAAACTGTTGCTGCCTGCAAATGCCTGCACAGATATTGCTCTCACTGCAACTGCTGAGATGACAAATAATGAAACTGGCGCCCTATATTTATAGTGTACTGGCCAGTCTAACTGGGTCGACTTCTCCTTCTGGGCATCAATAAATTCAATATAAATATATTTGTTCAGCCGACAACTTGTCTAGGGTTTCCTTTAATTCTTAGCTTCCTTCTGGAGGATTCTAGTCTCATCATAGGTCATAATAGAGGTTCATACCTCCCGAAGCTACCATAATATTAACACTCCCTCCTAGCTAGGGAGGTATGGTTTTGAGCACAACAGACCATTCAACTGGTAGCACCATGAGCACCTGTCATTATTATCCAACTAGATAACCTCCTATGACAACTGGTACAATATCAATTTATAGAACACACCCGTGTCTATTCCAGTAGTACACAACTACTCAGACTTTGTGAAACACAATCATAAACTATCCTTCATAACAACTAGCAACCTGCATAGAAACAATGTTATGATAAAAATTGTATCATCTGGGCCAATATTTCACTCACATTTGTGAGATCTGAAAGAATGTCTGCCACCACAGTAGTCTTCATCTGCATAGAAACGGGGTTATGATAAAATTGAATCATTTGGGCCAGTCTTTCACTCATGTCTATGAGATCTGAAAGAATGTCTGCCCTCAGTATAGAGTATCAACAATAATCATTTGGGCCAATATTTCACTCACATCTGTGAGGTCTAAAAGAATGTCTACCCTCAATATAGAATATCAACACTGGGCTATCTGCCCCATTCTTCTCAACCAAGGAAGAAGGATTGTTTCTGATTTCTAAACCTGGACCATTTCCCACCCTAGGCCATTCTTTCGACACTAAGCAAAGTGTACCCTAGAGAGAATGAGTCTGCCCTCGAGAAATGCTTGGACCATTCCTTACCCTGGGCCATTCCTCCGACACTAAATAAAGTGTAACTTGGAGTGAATGAGTTTTCCCTAAGGAATGATTGTCCTGGACTATTCCCCACCCTGGGCCATTCCTCCGACACCAAACAAGGTGTAACCTAGAGAAAATGAGTCTGCCCTCGAGGAATAACTGTCCCTGATTGCTGAGCCAGGACTACTCCCCACCCTGGGCCATTCCTCCGACACCAAACAAGGTGTAGCCTGGAGAGAATGAGTCTTCCCTTGAGGAGTAACTGTCCGGACCATTCCCCACCCCTGGCCATTCCTCTGACACTAAAAAAGTGTAACCTGGAAAGAATGATTCTGCCCTCGAGGAATGTCTGTCCTGCATCAACCTCCAAAGGGACGATTCTTCTAAACTTCTCACAACTGTGAACTTCGAAAGAATGACTGCCTGGCGAGGCAGACCATTCTACTTGACCACTACTCAGAGTGACTGCCAAGAAGAATGATTGTCTTAGACCACTCCCCATGAATGGGAAGTCGTTGTCTATGATACATCAACAATCAGTCTGCCTCCCATGTTAACTACAATGGGAATCCATTGTCCATCAGAAATATCAATCCACTTTTCGAACAGGAAAGCATCTGTCCAATCTGGACTTTTACAAAAATAAAGAACATTTCAATTCTCCCTCCTAACTGGAGAGTTATTTTAATCACAGAAATAAAAATTTTTGCGTACCTTCTCTATCCTGGAGAGTCTTCCCTTTCAGCCAAGGGAGTTATTTCCACAATCCCCATCTTCTCTCGGAAATATGCAAACTTGATTCTGGAAAGAGGCTTTGTCAGGATATCTGTTGTCTTCTCATCAATGGGGATATACTCGAGATTTACCTCTCCTTCCTGGACTTTATCTCAGATAAAGTAGTATTTGATCTCAATGTGCTTCAACCTTTCATGAAACACTAGATGCTCAGATAATCTTATGCAACTCTGATTATCACAATATATTGTGGTCGATTCTGGAGTCTGATCAAATAAATCGGATATTAACTTCCTTATCGATACTGCTTCTGTGCATGCTTCACACACTATCATATACTCTTCTTTTGCTATACTAAGTGCGACAGACTTCTT
The DNA here is from genome assembly GCA_000966675.3 of Picea glauca. Lineage (NCBI taxonomy): Eukaryota > Viridiplantae > Streptophyta > Pinopsida > Pinales > Pinaceae > Picea > Picea glauca. Next base: position 628,860 of record JZKD02S1189090.1, on the reverse strand, counting down.
CTTCCTGCTGCTCCAAGATATCATAACGGAGCCCAAGCTGAAACACATACCTGAAGTACTCTTCCTATCTTCTGCACTTCCTGCCCAATCAGAGTATGTGAATCCATGATGTTGGATATCACTGGATGTGGTATATCTTAAGCCATAGTTTATTGTCCCATGAATATATCTTAAGACATG
>JZKD02S1189090.1:584931-606641 GCA_000966675.3 Picea glauca | reverse complement strand
ATCTAGTACCTCATCCAGAACTTCGTTCAACACTTGATCCAACACGTGATCCGACACTCCATCCAGCACATGATCCGACACTCGGAGTGCATAGGAGCTGGTGATTGGTGCATTCATGACCTTTAATGGAAAAATCAGGGATCTGGGTTTTATTCCCCCTCGTTCCCTCCAACTACAGATCTTGACACACCTCGGATTGGGCAGTTGCAGTGACCACTAAGTGGCACAAAATATTGTTAGAAGATGTTGTTGTTAGAATGCATTTAATGAGTTTACTTTTTTTAGAGAGGGTCGACCCTTCCAGTGGCCGACCTCTCAAGTTGTGTAATCACCTATAAATACTATTGCCTGTGACATGAACCAGAGAGATGAATTCTTATTATTTTACACAAACATTATCACCAATTTTGTTCTATACTCTGTTTTTATGCTGAATGAAAATGTTGCATTAATTTAGCATCTGCATTTTCCTGTTGGAGTGTTGCCACGACCTTCTAGGGGGGCCACCAATGGTCTGGGTGATTTTGTATACTAGTATGTATTTACAATTATCTAGTTGTTTTTCTTAGATTTCAAAATTGTTTCTTCATTGTGTAAATTTCTCAATTTCAAGTGCTTTCTGTGTGTATATTTGAATTGCAAATTGCTTATCTATTTCATCTTCCTGTACACTTTCTCATAATTGCAGATTGCTTTCTGACTTGTGTATATCATGGAGGGATGTCCATGGTTGTGTGTTAATGATTCTGTTTTGTTTGCAGGTTGTAGAAGTTGTTTAATTACATTTTTATGTTTTTTTCTTCTCAACTATAAGGTACTCTGCAAAGTACTAATTTAGATAGGTTTATTTGTAGCTTTGATAGACTAATTGCTCTATTTTTGATAGTTTTGACATAGTACTAATTTAGATAGGTTTATTTGTAGCTTTTATGAGGTAATTGGTTTAGTTTTGACAGAGTACTAATTTAGATAGGTTTACTTATAATTGCAAATTCTCTCTGTAGGTATGTTTCATTTATTAATTTTTCCTCAACATGATAGTCTAGAAACAGATTTTGAGTTATGATTTTTAATAGAATTTTGGTTGATTTTGAGTATGATTTTTAATAGAATTTTGGTTGATTTTGAGTATGATTCTTAATGATAGTTTAGTTCACTTAGGTTATGATTTTTAATAAAATCTTAGTTATGGATTTGAGTTGTAATTTCTAATTAGCATTAGTCAAGAGTTGTAGGTTTGCACAGAGTGTTTTTATTGTCATCCTAACTATGAATCTAAATTAGGATTTTTAATTAAGTGTTAAATTATGAGTTTATGAGTTTATAGCTTTGCTTGAGTTAGTGATTTTGAATAGGGTACTTTCCAGTAGTTGTATGATAAAGTGAATGATTGATGCACAATGTTTAGAGATCACATGGATTCCAAGAAAACTTAGTATTACCTCTATGATGGAAAAACTCTCTATATATTTCCTTATCCATACTTCCCATTTCTCTGTAGAAGTTAGCATTGAATTAATTCCACTTGAACTGTCATTAATAGTCAGATTCCATCGTGATGTTATTCGACACCAAAGACACAATCATCACATTTGAATACTTTCCTTCTTTTTACTACAAGATAGAAATAGTTTTGATAAATTAGAATTTGAATATTGTCATAACACTCTTGCTTTTAGTTAGGTAGATTAATGTTTATTCTTTCCAGGATAGAAACAGTTGTGAGTTTCTTCAAGAATAGAGTTCACTTGCCAATATAGTTTTGATAGATTAAGTTCTTACTTGCTTACTTGCTCGTTCATTTAGAGGTAGATAGATCAAATAATTCAGAAATATATTACTTGTTGTTTGATAATTCAAAGAGATATTGAATAGATTAAATATCTTTGAAATAGATTACTTGTTATTTTCTTATTTAGAGATAGACTAAAAGTTCATAGTCTTAGATTGTGTAAATCTACTTAGGTCAAATAGTTCATAGTTCTAGAATTTCTTAAATCTCTTCATTATTTGAGTTTATTGGCATTAAATTAGGTGAGGCTATGATAGATTAGAGATCTAGACCTGCACATACAGTGCTGGCACCTCGAAGCCTACGAGCCGCAGGTTGATAATTTAATGTCGAAATAGATAGCATATATTTCACTGTACATTTCTGGCAATGTTGACGGGGAGGTGCTAAAGGGATTAGAGCTGAGGTAGGTAGGTTAATTACACAACAAAGGGAAGGATAAAATTTAAGACGAGAAGTAAGAACCTACGCATCCATTTTAATGGGTTGCTCCAAAGCCTTGTTGTTCCCTTTCCACAATAGTGTTTATTTGTTTTGCAAGTTTGTTTACTTTTCTTAGTTTGTTTACTTTTCTCAGTTTGTTTACTTTCCTGCAATTTACTTTTCCGCAAGAGTACTTTCTTTCCTGCACAATGTGTTTACTTTCCGACAATTTATTTTTCCTGCCAGTGTGCTTATTTTACTGCAAGAGTGCTTTCTTTTATTTCTTTTATGCAAGTTTTATTTATTTCATGCAAGTGTGCATCCCTTTCGCAAAGTGTGTTTGTTTTTCCTTCTAGTGTGTTTACTTTGATACACGTGTGAGTTTGATTTTGTTCCTGCAATCATATTTTATTTTATGCTTTCATTCATTTCCTGCAAGAGTGATTTATTTTATGCAAGAGTGATGTGTTTGTTTTGCACAAATCTGCTTTAAATGTGTATTTCATTTTTTAGGTAGTTGTGATTAAAAATCTTAAAAAATCTATAATAATTAAAAAAATACACTTTTGGGTTCTTTAAGAACCCTAGACACTAATCCCTGTGTGAGGTAGGACCCATCAACCAATAGAATGGATTCGAAGGTGACCCTTAGTTTGGGAGAATTCTCTCAAATCCTAGCAACAGTCGAGATTTCTTTTTTTTAGGAAGAACACATCTTGACAATAGTCATGAACTTATCTACCTCTTCGAAAATGATAAAAGAACCAAAGTCCCATGACCTTCAAAATATTTTTTCTTGCTGAAATGAAAATGAAGCTAAAAAATTATGGACTACATCCAGTGGAGAGAGATCACTAATGCTCAAGATTAAGGAGTCCTCAACATTCATCTCAATAGATCCTTTATGTACTTCAGAAATCAATCATCCAGAAGAAAAGGATCTGCATAGCATGATGAAGGAGAGCACAGAGATTACTGTTGATGAACATCAATACTACAATATTATTCTCTTCTTCAACACCTTCTGATGCCAAAAAAATTAGGTTGGTTGGTTCTTCATATCCAGGTAATCACCACGATAAATTTTTCATATGTGGATATGGGTATGTTTCTTATCTTTCTTCTCACATGGTTACATTGGAAAAATTCTTACACTTGAATAAAGATTTTCCTTTCTTTTTAGGTAGAGTAGGATAGTAAATAAAAATTGCATGTTGTTAGTTTAGCTTAAAGTCTAATGCAACCTCATTTTACATTTTATTTTTAATAAAAGAACTATGAGATACATGTGCCTATGACTTGATCTCATTGATCTCATCAAATTTTGATATTTTAAAGTGTGCTTTTTGACAAACAGTTTTAGAAAATTTTTGCAGGTATTCATCTAACAACAAGTGGACAACTCCAAGGAGACAAAAAGGGAAGTATTTTACTTCAGAAGAAGATATTTCTATATTTGAACTCCGTTGTATTCTTAAGCATCAATTGGATAATGACTTTTTATTATGCTTAGATATTACTTGTTGTGAATTAGCCATATTTTTGCAAGATTTCTATCTTCCTTTCTCTCAAGGCATCTTTAATGGCAGTTTTTCTTAACCTCCACCACTAGAAGATATAAGGAAGTGACACCTTGTCTTATCAAACCTAGAGGTTACTCATACAATTTCCCCAAGAACCCTGAGTAGGTGAGTAAATTATCTTTATGAAAGAGTAGCAAGAAGGTCTGGTTAGCAATTAGCCATGGAAACATCACCTATGTCCACTTAAGTACCCTTTACATCAGGACAATCTATAAGGAATACATAAAGAAGAGTCATACTCTAACATAAATACCATCCCAGACTTAAATAAAAAAATTCAGAACAACCTCCCCATCTTCTTGAAAAAATCAATCTCTATATAAAAATCTTAAAAGATGGTGGACCAGTCTCTGTTGTAAAAGGGTGTAAGAGGCTAACCCGTTGGGATACTGAACAGGTCTGCTGGCAACGGGTACCGGCCTACGGTATGACTAGGTAAATTTCTCGGAGTACTGAATAGGCTTGTTGGTAGCGGGGTATTCTACCTAGCGAGGGTGATGATCTGAAAAACAATAAATAAATTTCCTAAATATTAAAACGTGTCCTAATGTACGACATTACTTGTAGGAAAAGATGAAAATAAACATGCATGGTTAAGAAAAGGTCAATGAAATCCATAAATCTGCCATTGGGAACTAACTTTAAGACCATCCTAAGACTCTCTCGCCTACCTCTTATTAACTATACGTAGGAGTTTTTGTCCTACAAGTGGGGCCATATTTTAGTCGTCTCGTCAGACTAATGTGTGAAATTTATTTATACACTTGGAAAACTATAAATCTTAGGCTATTGGGAGAATTGAATGGTTCCCTATATCTTTGATTGTGAGGTGTCACAATACTTAGGAGTGGGGGAGGGGTTTCATGAGATGAAAAATGATAAACACTTCCCATCTATATTACAATCCATGAGAAGAGGAAGTAGAATCTCTGTTAAAAATGCTATCATATTGTTTTTATGATATTCTGGGCTATTATATCAATAATTGTTCTTATTAATACGCTAAATTCTATACTGTTGACATCACTGTGTGTTATAATCATTTTGTACAATTTTTTTAATGGAAGATTGTTTAATTGGTTATTTGTTTCAATTACAGATCATTAACAAACTGTTAAAATCACTACATATATGTGTTACACACCTATGAATAGAGGAACAAGTTGTTTTATATTGTTACAAGAGCGATGAAAAGGCAATCAACAATGGATAGTCCTATTCACACTTATCCTGTCCATGCTCCTGTTCACCATGACTGTTAGAAATTGCCCAAGCTGAGTGTTATGGGTGAACGTCCCTTATAATGGGGATAATTTCCACTTGCACAGGAGTGCCATATGGAGTGCCATAAGGAGTTCCATTTGGAAGACTAGATGGAGTTCCATCTGGACGACCGAATGAAGTGCCATATGGAGGATCAAATGAGGTATGCATATACTGTAAATGACCATGATTGCATGCAGAAATGATCGTTCAAATTGATACACCTGTTGCACTGGTAAGTTAAGATGGATAGAATGGTATATTTTTCAAAATTCATGTTTATAATTGAATTAAAACTTTTTAATGCATTTTTATGATCAAATGACCAAGTCGAAGAATTGGACATTGATCTAATTCTCACATAATTGCATTTTCCTCCAAAGTACACCACCATTCGAAATTCAAATGCTGCGCAATCATAGTCACACATGGCGATCGTGTGTGATGAATTCACTCACAAATTCAACCGTTTCCACCTCAATTGCATTAAAAATTAGGGATTTTGTCCACCTTTCCATTCCACTCATCCCCTATTTTTTGTGTTGTGCTCATCCTCTGCTTGATTACTTTCTTTTTCTCATCCTCTTCACTGTAAACATGCCTAAATGTTATGAACCTTCCTCTTATGTCAAGCTTCTGGCCATTCTTGAATTCACAGAGTATAGAGAGATCTTCCTTTGCATAGGGTGGGGACCATTCTTGGCCAGTATGCAGAGCCACAATGATGGCGTCTCACTACAATTCTCTCTTGGGTTTGATGGGAGGATGGCTCACGTAGGTTCTATGGTCTTCTTGGTGTCTGAAGAATCAATTTACTTGGCCACGAAATTTCCACGGGTTGGGGATCTATGGTTCAAATACCATCAATTTCCACATCAAAGCTATAACAGAGTATTTAAGCCTAAATTTCAAAACATTTTTGGAGCCAAAGGGTACTCAAAAGAATGGATCAAGGATGAATTGATTAACCCCCTGATCATAATTACCATTCTTATCACTTGTGAAGGTAGGTACTATTTTTTCAAATCTTTTCATTTCCATTTGTTATCCCATTTCCAATTTAACAAACCCTTGAATTTTGCTTTATACTTCTTGAAAAGTCTTGAGAAAATGCCTTCCCAAGTTCGTAAAAACTTGGCCAACCCTCACAACAATATATTCCACCATGGCCTTATCAAATTGCTTGTCATAATTGAATTGAAAAAATAGGGCAAGACATGGGATGAATTCCTCTACCAATTCTCAAACCTCCATATTATAGTCAATACCAGCAAGAGATCAGTTGATTTAGAGGCTTCCACCCCACCTAAGACTCATTCTCCAAATTATCCAAACCCTCCAACTCAAACTATCTCTCTGTCTGATCAAAATGCCAAGAAAATCATTGATTCCCTTGCAGCTTCATATGGTAAGAAAATAAAAAAGCCCACTGATAATTCCCCATTGCCTTCAACACCTGTTGATCCTTAACCTAAGAAGCTACAAGATGCATTTCAACAAGAATTTCCTTCAGTCCCTACAAATAGAAGAGGACAAAATCAATTCAAGTGGGAATATTTTCGAAGAAGAACACGAAGTAAAAGTGGCAAACCCAATGTAAAACCTCCAAGAACTTCAGATCCTATCCAATTATCTTCCGATCATGAAATCCCCCATAAAAGACTCAGAGAAGTTTTTGAAGAAGAGTTTGAGCCCGATAAAGAAGTTAAATATGAACCTAGTCTCTTTCAAAAAAGAACTATTACTCCTTCCTCCCAGATGCCTACATCATCTTCCAAAGATGATATACCTTCTACATCCATCAAGGGATCCAAGCCCTCTTCTTTTGAACCATCTGATCATACCCCAATTATTGAGAAACTGAAACAAGAAAATTCTCAGTTGCTTCAACAATTGGAAGAGAGAAAAACTATGGATAGGCATCTACATCAGGACAATGTTGTATTGCAAGCAAAGGTGAATTCTCAACAGCGATTGGTTGATCAAATGACCACCACCAATCACAGCCTCCTGATACAATTGAAACATCGTAAAAGGCCCAAGACAAAATCCCTAGTACAAGAGGGGGAAGCTTCTAAATCCAATCCACCCCCTCCTTCACGAGTCTAGTTATGTCGGGTGATTCATTTTTGTTTGCATAGGGACCTGCAAACCATTAGTTGTGGGGGTAAATGTTGGGTTCATGTTTTGACAATTTTGTTTTGATGGCCAAATCCTTTTTGCATGCAATATTATATATGCTATTGTCTCATTTAGCCATTTTGAAGGTATTCTGAAAGCTTTATATATCATTTCACCATGAATTTGCACCAGGTATGTATAATTATTGTTTTTGCAGTGATTTTACGCTCAATTCATCTCAGTTAAATGTTTATGAAGATATAACCTGTCATTTGTGTTGGCCTTCGACCAAGTTTTGAGGAAAACTTGGTCATGTTTGAACCACTTTTGGACTTCGACAGGTTGGTCGAAAATGGAGCACCCAAGCGGAGTGAAGATCGCAGATCTCAATTATTTGGCAGGCTATGTGGACCCAACCAGGGGTTCCTTAGGGTTTTTTTAATGGGTTATGGGATGTTGGGCCAGGGGTTTACCCTTGATTAGGCCTTATTGGAAAAGTATAAATAAGTTAGAATGTAATGTTGAGGGGAGTCAATATATTGGAAGGCTAAGTGCTAGTAGTTCTTAGTTGCTTTGTGCAAACTGAATGCATATGTGAGGCTCTATGCTTAATAGAGAAGTTGGCTATGTGCCTTGATCTAGTTTTGGGAAGGAGGATCTGGTGCACAGTGCGCAAATCCCCTATCTGGTGCGAAGCTTAGCTCTATGTCTTAGTGCACAAGAGTGGATGAATGTAAGAGATTGAAGAATAATAAAGAAGATGAAGCAGTTGGAGGATGTAGCCCCACTCTGGGGTGAACCAACGTATATCTTGTGTCTTTGGGGACTCTACTCAGTGCTTTGTCTATTATGTATGTTAGATATATATGTTGATTCTTAGTGCTTAGTTATGTTAAGAATGAATGAATGCTAGATCTAACTGAGTGCTATGTGCTAAATGATTGAATTACCTTTATTGTTACTGCGCTGATCTATCTTAGGGTTTATTTTGTGATGTTAATAAGCTAATGAATTAATGCATATCACCTTATAAGAATTGATAGAATACTCTGCGAAGTGTTATTATCACAGATTTGTGTCCCAACTTGGTTACAGACACTTGAGTCCTGTAACCCCCCCTTCTTCGCAGGTGTTGCCGAAAGGGCCAATAATTAGGGTTTTGTTGGTGCATTATTGAAGCGTTGAACCCTGGGTTTGGCCCTGTGCCAAAAAATGGTTCTGTTCCCGGTACCTAAAACTATGATTGTTGGGAACTGAAGTAAAGAAAAGAGAATATTTGTGCGTAGATCCACTGCTATAGTGCACAGTACTCTACTTGACTTGTGAGGCTTTGTGTTAAGAAAGAAACCTGATCTGAAGAAAAGAGGTAAGATCTTAAAATAAGTAAATCTTCGTGCTTTGATAAGAGTAAGATAAGTGAATTTGTTTTTTCGAAAGAATGAATTTAGGTATGTTTAATAGATTATTTTCTAGTTTGAAATCTAAGGCGTAGTTGGAAGAAAGAGTTGATAAAAGTAAATCTAATAGAAATGAAGAAAGATGTGTTATTCCTATGCATAGAAATAATTTTTGGACTAATAACTGGATGTAGGAACGTAGAAAGAATTTTTGTAGATTGCAGGCCCAATGCTGCGATCCTATTGTGCAGTACAAGAGAAGTTGGGGAACATACAAGAGGAAAAGAGGATTGACATTGTGTTATAACTGCAGAAGATCGGGACATCTTGCTAAGGAATGCCCTGGTACAGGTCCTATTTGTATTTGTTGTAAAATTGTTGGTCATGAGGTTGAGGATTGTCCAAGGATGATTGCTAAAGTTGAAAGGATGAACATGGGACAAGAAAAAGAAAGTCAAGAGACTAAGAACATGTTAGACAATCATAAAGAGAACAAATCAGAGGAAGTTCATAGTACATTAGTACAGTTGAAAGAAATGATGGATGTTCATAAAGATATTAGTTTACCGGAGATCTTGGAAGTAAAACAACTCATAAGTACAAGAATAGAAGACTTTGACAAAGACTATGTCTTGGCTGAGGAAACACAAGTGAATATTATGATAGAAGATACTTGGGAAATTTTGGGAAAGCCTACTATAGTACCTTCACTGGGAAGGATAGGCTTATTCAAGGGAAAGATGATAACCTTATGTGGAAGAGTTATTAATGTACCTATTATTATCCATGGAACATCGAATGAAGAGGAATTTGAAGTCATTAAGTTTGTTGAGAACAACAACCCTTTCCCAATTTTGTTAGGAAAGACTTGGATTGAGAAGGATCAAATCAGAAGAAAATCAGAGGAAGAAGCTACATAAAAGTAAAAACAAGAACTAAGGGATTTCATAGCTAGAAAAATAAATCGATTAATAGAAGAATGAGAAGATAAGTAGAAGCAACATAAGGCAAGAGAACTAGCTTTCGAGGTTGAAAGAACACAAGAAGGTTTGAAGGATCTATCTATGCAAGAAATAAGAATACCCACCCTGGAATTAATAAGAGAAGGGCTATTAACTTCGAACCCTTTGAGAGCACATCAACAGTGCGAAGTAGCTTCACTAAGACAAGATAAGAATAAGAATGGAAAGAGAATTCCATAAACTATTAGAGAGACTCCGATTACAGGGAAAAAGGAAAGGAAGATCAATAAAAAGAAATCCAAGATAGAAAAGCTACAGGAAGATACAGAGAACATATGGAATACTTCACAGACTGGAACCTCGCAGGAGGTAGGTTCACAGGATTTGAACCTCGCCAGAACAACAGAATCGCGTAGAATAGGACTTCGCCCTGGCGAAGCTATATGACCGTTAGAGGCACCCCGACCGTTAGAAAGACGCTCCAAAATGGATAGGAAACACATTTATGGATGGATGGAATGACTTTGGGATGTTGATACCGCACCATAATGGACAGATTCACATTGATGGAAGCATTCCTGCTCGTTGGAAGAATCCGTTACAGTGCTCTCTTATTTAACCCATTGGATGTTGCGTCGGGACCACTTTTTTCCACCTATGATTAACCGAGCCAAAAAATAATTGATTGTGTGTCCAATTGTGTTATCATAAACTAGACGTCGTTGTCTATTTGTCTACCCTGCTTACCCATTCACCTACCCCGACCCACCTGTTTAACAGAGAGAATGTTGGGCGAACCCATTAAGTTAGAGAAGTTTGTTGAGGAGGTTCGTAAGAATTTCATGGTTGATAGAGCTATGTTTGAAGGAGTACAGGTGTCGTCGACCAGGGAATTGTCGAGTTCCCCTTCGACTGGACGACGTTCTGGTTGTGTTAACCCTGCGACTGAGCAGTGAACTAAGAATCATGGTGATATGGTGAATATGAAGTAGATCCATTCGATCTTACTAGATCATATTCCAGTGTTGGCTGGCACTATTAACTGCGACAGCATCCCACACGATTATGAGTACACGTTGATCACTGCGTACATCCCGAAAGGAATACACGTAGTTGGGAGTCAGCTAGGACAAATCCCACTACTGAAGAACAACGACTTCAACCTTGGAGATAGAAAGAACTATGCTATGCTTGCACCCCATAGATACTTGAAAAAGAAAACTGGGAAGAAGCCTTGCCTGGTCTCCCAACCTTGGATAAAGGATCTCACGCAGTCCATTATACTAAATGTGATGAAGATTCCCCATTTTGGTCGTCACTGAAAGGTTAACACTTGTGTTAAACTCCTCTTGTCGTGATACCATGGTGGATACCTATGGATTGACTGGAGGATTACTGTGGATCCCAAGTTGATCCAATTGATTATAGGATTAAAGATGAAGGGACCTGACCCTCAGCATTTTTACCTAGGGAAGGCTTCGGACCGCTGCTTGGCATAGCACATTAAAGACGCTTACGACAAAGTCAAAAAGGGAAAGCGAGGCTACAAGGTAGCCTCTATCTAGGATGGCGCAATGTGCATCACTTTCCAACTCATAGATGGCAATCTCGTAAGAAATAACTGCCCCACACAGGTCACCAGGTTCGTGGTGGACCTCGTAGGAAAATGTGTGGAGGGTGTGCAGATGAATTGGGTGAGTTACCTCATCAATGAAATCAAGAAAGACTGTCGTGAAGCTCAGGATCAAGGTTACAAATTCCACTTTAGCTGGTTTCTCGTGTTGATTGCATTTGTCGCTTGGAAAATGCCTAAAGGAGCCACCTTTCCAGAGATTGAACCATCGGATCTGTTGGCCACTAGGTTTGCTACCTTGTGGTACACCAAGGACATGTCGAAGAAATGGTAGTCGAAAGTTGTGTTCCATGCGTATTATCAGCAACTGAAGATTGAAATTGAATCATTTCCGTGCATGACACTGCACACCTTGCACTAGTACAGACCGATATCCAAGTTCCACATAGATCAAAATTTTATATATATCACTTCGCACAGAGATGAGAGAAAGGAAGAGTTACAGTCATATTACAAGTTGACAGATGAAGACATGGAGAAGATCATGAAGGAGTGGCCATAGGAGATCTTTGTACCTATTGTTGATGCAAAAATCTCCGACACTAACATAATAGGAAGTCCCCTCATCACTCAGGTCGATCATGTCGGACACTCCAGTGCGAAGAAAAAGAAGAAAAAGGAGGAAGTACAGAATATAGAGACCAATGAGGAGGACATAGCTTCTGAAGTAAATGGATCTAGTTCTCTAGGAGGAGGAGATGAATAAAATGGACAAGGAGGAGGGGATGAAGGAGAAAAGTAAGGAGAAGGCGAAGCTACACTCCTGAAATATCCCCCTACTGAAACAATAACACCGCAGAAGAGGAAGGTTTCTCCGCAAAAAAATTCAGTAAGAAAGAAGACATTCAATAGCAAGCCCTAGTTAGAGGCCATGCTCACTAAGAACAACATCAACATAGTCCACAGAGCCATGGAGGATGCTTCCAAGGACATCTTGTAGAGATATGGAGTGAACCAGGAGGAGATGTATGAAAGGTTTGAGAAGAAGCTGAAGGAAATACAATAAGCTATTCAATTGATCTGTGCAGTGCCTATTGCACCTTCTTCATCACAAGTTGTATAATTGGGGGATGAACCCGCCCAATTAAGAATACTTGCATATAAGAAAGAGGCTCGACTTCAGAAATTCCAAGAAGAAAAGGAGAAGGCTACAAAATCCTTGAAACAAGAGAAAGAGGAAGTCTTAGAGAAACTACGAGTAGCGCAGTACTATGTAACTACCTATAAAAACAAGAGAGATGAGTTTCATGCGATGTTAGAAGAGGACAAAGAGAAGATATAGAGAGAAAAGGACCAGTTGCTCACAGAGAAGGCTACAGTCAAATAAGTGGTGAATAAAATACGTTTCTCTGTGCCAGGCTTGGCACAGGAGGAACAAGAGTTAGTCGAGGTTAAAGTGGTGAACTTTCTTGGGCCATCCAGCAACTTCAAGCAAGGATAACAGAGTTGGAGATCCAAGCAGTTTCGAGCACTCCACAGGAGGTGCACGACTAGAGCGAGGAAGCCGCTAAGAATGCAGTTGGAAGGATCAAAGCCATCGCCTCAGAATGCAAGTAGTTGAGCAATAGTGAATAAAATACGTTTCTCTATGCCAGGCTTTGCACAAGAGGAACAAGAGTTAGTCGAGGTTAAAGTGGTGAAATTGCTTGGGCCATCCAGCAGCTTCAAGCAAGGATAACAGAGTTGGAGATCCAAGCAGTTTCGAGCACTCCACAAGAGGTGCACGACTAGAGCGAGGAAGCCGCTAAGAATGCAGTTGGAAGGATCAAAGCCATCGCCTCAGAATGCAAGTAGCTGAGCAATAGAAGTACGCAGACTTATGAATGCTTCGTAGGAGATCCAAAGCTAAGGAAATTGGAAGCATAGTTACAGGAGGCACAACAACAAGCCTTATCCGCGTAGGTGCAGATGAAGTTTCTCACTGTAGTTGAAAGAATGAAGAGATCTCAGGAACAACGTGCAGTACAAAAAAAGATTATCGCCATCTAGGGCAGAGTAATGGAAGTCGCGCAGACACTAAAACCTATGCAGGATGAATCCTGCAAGGTGTTTGAAGAAATTGAAGTACAAGGCTCGCAATTGGACCTAGTGGTTGAGACAAAAGAACAACGCCTAGAAGGGCCTGTTATAGAGAAAATGATCCAAGAGCTCACTAAGCAGAAGGCTCAAGCGAAGCAGCAAGTCGAGGAAGCTCGAGTGAATCTCGAGGCCTTCGAAGAAACATTGACCATACCAAAGTGACTCTGGATGAGTCAAAGGTGAGTGTTGGGGGCTTGTTGGCCCTCGACCAATTTTTGAGGAAAACTTGGTCAGGTTTGAACCACTTTTGGACTTCGACAGGTTGGTCGAAGATGGAGTGCCCAGTCAGAGTGGAGATCGCAGATATCACTTATTTGGCAGGTTATGTGGACCCAACAAGGGGTTCCTTAGGGTTTTGTAATGGGTTATGGGATGTCTGCCCAGGGGTTTACCCCTAATTAGGCCTTACTGTAAAAGTATAAATAAGTAAGAATGTAATGTAGAGGGGAGTCAATAGCTTGTAAGGCTAAGTGCTAGTAGTTTTGACTTGCTTTGTGCAAACAAAATGTGTATGTGAGGCTCTGTGCTCAATAGAGAAGTTGGCTTTGTGCCTTGATCTGGTTTTGGGAAGGAGGATCTGGTGAAAAGTGCGTAGATCTTCTATCTAGTGAAAAGCTTGGTTCTACGGCTTAGTGCACAGGAGAGGATGAATGTAAGAGATTGGAGAATAACAAACAAGACGAAGCATTCAGTGGACGTATCCCCACTCTGGGATGAACCACGTATATCTTGTGTCTTTGGGTTTCTTTGTGCTTTGTTGGTAATGTTATGAATCTACTCAATGCTTTTCTTATTATGTATGTTAGATAGATCTGTTGATGCTTAGTGCTTAGTTATGTTAAGAATAAATGAATGTTAGATCTAACTCAGTGCTATGTGCTAAATGATTGAAGTACCTTTATTGTTACTCCGCTGATCTATGTTAGGGTTTGTTCTGCGATGTTAATAAGCTAATGAATTAATGCATATCACCTTCTAAGCATTGCTAGAATACTCTGCAAAGTGTTATTATCACAAATATGTGTCCCATCTTGGTTACAGACACTTGAGTGCTATAACCCCCCTTCTTCTACCTCGGGTGAGGCTTCGCCCTCTTCGAAGGTGTTGCCGAGAGGGTTGGTAGTTAGGGTTTTGTTGGTGCATTGTTGAAGCATTGAACCCTGGGTCTGCCCTTGTGCCAACAATTTGTTTGTAATAGGGAGAAATCGCGATCCGATCCTGCATCTAGTACCTCATCTAACACTTTGTTCAACACTTGATCCAGCACACAATCTGACACTCCATCTGGCACGCTATATGGCACTCAGAGCACATAGGAGCTAGCGGTTGGTGTATTGGAATCCTTTGATGGACGAATCAAGGATTTGGGTTTTATGCCCCCTCATGCCCTCCAGCTACAGAACTCGACACACCTCAGATTGGGCAGTTGCATCTACCACTGAGTGGCACACACGATTGTTAGAAGATGTTGTTGTTAGAACACATTTAATGAGGTTATTTTTTTTAGATAGGGCCGAACCTTCTAGTGGTCGACCTCTCAAGNGGAGAAATCGCGATCCGATCCTGCATCTAGTACCTCATCTAACACTTTGTTCAACACTTGATCCAGCACACAATCTGACACTCCATATGGCACGCTATATGGCACTCAGAGAACATAGGAGCTAGCGGTTGGTGTATTGGAATCCTTTGATGGACGAATCGAGGATTTGGGTTTTATGCCCCCTCGTGCCCTCCAGCTACAGAACTCGACACACCTCAGATTGGGCAGTTGCATCTACCACTGAGTGGCACACATGATTGTTAGAAGATGTTGTTGTTAGAACACATTTAATGAGGTTTTTTTTTTAGATAGGGCCGAACCTTCTAGTGGTCGACCTCTCAAGCTATGTAATCACGTATAAATACTATTTCCTATGTCATGAACCAGAGAGGCGAATTCTTATTATTTTATACAGACATTATCACCAATTTTATTCTATACTCTGTTTTTATGCTTAATGATAGTGTTGCGTTAATTTAGCATTTGCATTTTCCTGTTGGAGTGTTTCCACAACCTTCTGGGGGGGGGCACCATTGGTCTGGGTGATTATGTATACCAGTACATAATTACAATTATCTAGTTGTCGTTCTTAGATTTTGAAATTGTTTCTTCATTGCGTAAGTTTCTCAATTTCAAGTGCTTGTTGTCTGTATATTTTAATTGCAGATTTCTTATCTAATTCGTCTTCCTGTACACTTTCTCATAATTGCAGGTTGCTTTCTGAACTGTGTATATCATAGAGGGACGTCCATGGTTGTGTGTTAATGATTCTATTTTGTTTGCATGTTGTAGATGTTGTTTAATTACATTGTTATGCATTTTTCTTCCTAGCTATAAGTTACTCTGAAGAGTACTAATTTAGATAGGTTTATTTGTAGCTTTGATAGACTAATTGCTCTAGTTTTCATAGTTTTGACAAAGTACTAATTTAAATAGATTTATTTGTATCTTTGATAGACTAATTTCTTTAGTTTTGAGAGTTTTGACAGAGTAATAATTTAGATAGGTTTACTTATAATGGAAAATATTCTCTGCAGGTCTGCTTCATTTATTAATTTTTCCTCAGCATGATATGATAGAAATGGATTTTGAGTTATGATTTTTAATAGCATTTTAGTTGATTTTGAGTATGATTCTTATTGATAGTTTAGTTCACTCAGATTATGATTTTTAATAAAATCTCAGTTATGAAATTGAGTTGTAATTTCTAATTAGCATTAGTCAAGAGTTGTAGGTTTGCACAATGTGTTTTTATTGTCATCTTAAGTATGAATTTGAATTAGGATTTTTAATTAAGTGTTAAATTATGAGTTTATGAGTTTATAGCTTTGCTTGAGTTAGTGATTCTTAATAGGTTACTTTCCAGCAGTTGTATGATAAAGTGAATGATTGATGCACAATGTTTAGAGATCACATGGATTCCAATAACACTTAGTGTTGCCTCTATGATGGAAAAAATCTCTATAGATTTCCTTATCCATACTTCCCATTTATCTGTAGAAGTTAGCATTGAATTAGTTCCACTTGAACTATCATTAATAGTTAGATGCCATTGTGATGTTATTCGACACTGAAGACACAATCATCACATTTGAATACTTTCCTTCTTTTTACTGCAAGATAGAAATAGTTTTGATAAATTAGAATTTGAATATTGTCATGGCTTAGATAGGTGGTTGGGTATGTTATAGGTAGTGCCCTGAAACATGTGTGATTTTTATGACGTATTATTTAAAAAGGGGTCCTACACTGGGTGGATACAATAGTTGTAACTTAAGATGAGTTCTTAGGTCCTTTGTAGTTGGCATACATAATGTACAACACTGTCTAGCCACTTATGAGGGGTAGCTTCCCGAAACAAGCATGAATTCTACAATGTATTATTTAAAATGGGGTCATGCACTGGGTGACTACAATAACTATAAGTTAATATGAGTTCTTAGGCCATTTTCAGTTGGCATACATAACACACAGCACTGTCTGGCCACTGATGAGGGATAACACCACGAAATAGGCATGAGTTATGTGATATATTATTTAAAAAGGGTTCTTGCACTTGGTGGCTACAACAACTGTAATTTAAGATGAGTTCTTAGGCCCTTTGTAGTTGGAAAACATAACTTACAACATTGTCTGGCCTCTGATGAGGGGTAGCCCCCCAAAATATGCATGAGTTGTGCAATGTATTGTTTAAAAAGGTTCCTGCACTAGGTGGATACAACAACCGCAATGTAAATGAGTTCTTAGTCCCTTTTCATTTGGATTACAAAATGTATGTCTAGCCAATGATGAGGTTTAGTGCCCTGAAATGGGCATGAGTTCTATGATGTATTATTTAAAGAGGGGTCATGCACTAGGTGGCTATAACAGTCATAACTTAAGATGAGTTCTTAGGCCCTTTGTAGTTGGCATAAAAAACTTACAACACTTTCTAGGCACTTATGAGGGGTAGTGCCCCAAAACAAGCATGAGTTTTATGTTGTATTATTTAAAAGGGGGCACATGTGAGAAAGTAAAATATGAAATGATGGTTTCAAACCCATGGGTTTGCGGTATTTACCCATGGTATTTGGGGTATTTTCCCATGGTATTGGAAATTAATTATTTAATTTAGGGACATGTCCCTTCATGAAGGGTTATGAAAAGGTATAAGAAGAGAAAGCATTGAGAGAAAGTGTGGGTGTGAAAAATGGATTAGCAAAGATTGAATTGCAAAATCAGTTTCAGGTCATCTTTGAATTTTAGTGATAACTTTTTTTCTAGGATGTTTAAGATATTGAAATTTGGAAGAGACAGAGGAAAGATCTTGGTGTACATGTAGTGCAAATTTCATATGCTGGTTCACAATAATTTCAAATATATGTCCTATGGAATTTAGGGTTATTGAATGCTCCTAAAATCAGTTTCTAGCTTGGCTCTTTTGCTATAACTTATTTTTTGGGATGTTTTAGACCTTGAAACTTTGTAGAGATAGAGGAGAGGTATTTTTGTACATGTGGTACAAATTTCATATGTTGTTGTGCTATAATTTTTGAGATATTCCCTGTGGAAGATAGGGTTCCTAAATGCTCCTAAAATTAATTTCAAACAGGTCAGCTTGACACTTTCACTATAAATTATTTTTTTGTATGTTTTAGACCTTGAAAATTGCAAATCTAGAGGAGATATCTTGTTGTACATGTGGTACCAATTTCAAATTCTAGTTAGCTATATTTTCAGATATATGCCCTATTGAAGGTAGGGTCTTGAATTCTCCTAAAATTAGTTTCAAACAAGTCAGCTCGGCACTTTCACTATAACTTATTTTCTAGGATGTCTTGGACCTTGAAACTTTGTAGAGATAGAGGATAACTCTTGGTGTAAATGTCATACAAATTTCAGATGTTGGTTCTCTATACTTTCAACGATATGCCATGTCAATGTTAGGGTTCCTGAATGCTCCTAGAATCAGTTTCAAACATGGAGAATTGGCATTTTCAATATATATTCTTTTTTGGGACTCTTTAGACTATGAAAAATTTAGAGAATAGAGGAGACATACAAAAGTACCTCAGGTAACAAGTTCAGAATCATATTTGCAAAATTGGATACATGGCATGTTGTACACGTTCATTTTTGGGAAGAGTCCTAAAACAACAATCTTTGAGAAAGTTATCATTTGGAAATTCAAATTTTGGTCAGACCTGGTAAAGGTGGAAGTAGTGAGTAGACCTGGTGAAGGATAAATAAATGAGTAGACTTGGTGAAGGAAGAAGAATTAAGAAGACACGGTGAAGGACGAAGTAACAAACAGACTCAGTGAAGGTTGGTGTAGCTCACACACAGAGATTGGTGTCTCTTGCTAAGTTGGTTTCTAGAGGTGGGGATTGGTGTCTATGAAGATGATGTATAGGAGTAGGTTCGTGCCGCTCAAACAAAGAGATTGTTATTTCTTGCTAAGTTGGTGTTTAGTGGTGGGGATTGGTGTCTTCAATATATTGGTGTCTATGAAGCTCTGTAAGAGTCTAGGTTGGTGCCTACCATGATTTCTACCAGTGGGGATTGGTGTCTCAAGTAGGTTGGTGCCTACAAATATTTGTAATAGTAGGTTGGTTCCTACAAAGAATTATAAAGAGATTTTTTGTGGTTTTGTCCGGAAAGGGTTTCCACATAAATCTTGTGTTCCATCTTCTACAATTACTAGATATCATATGTGATTGTTTTCTTATGTTCGATGAATGTTTCAAAGAGGAAAACATTGTCTTATATTGATTCACCCCCCTCTTAGTATAAGTGTGTATTCAACAGTCTTCCATAGAGCACATTAATAACATGGCTCTAATGTCATCATCCAAAACAATTTTAACAAAAGTGAGTTGATTGGTAATTATGTTGAACTCATTTAAGTACTCCACTACTGAAGAACCCTCCTTCATCTTGAGGTTGTATAATTTCTTCATCAAAAAATCCTTATTTGATGTTGTGTTTTTCTCATATAAATCATGCATCTTTTTCCATAGACCTTCTGTTGTCCTCTCTCTGGCCACATTGAAGTATACATTATTTTCTAAACACCAACGGATTGTGGGAATGGCCTTTCTATCTAGCTTGAGCCAATCGTCACATTGATGAGGGTTTCTTTGCTACTCCCTCAATTGGCAAATATGGATCCTCAACATCAATATATCCTCCATCTGTGAATTTCATAAGGAAAAGTTATCCATGTTCATTTTCTCCATGTCACTCAGCCCATTGTCACCATGCTTAATGAGACTCAATTCAAACAATAAAAAGGTGTTTCTCATTTAGACGTCGCTCACACCACAAACAACCAACAACCTGGCCACATCTAAATCCAAACTCATGGCCTTAGTTCCAAGCCCACACACCGACTTGTGCTCGAATACTTAGGGGGATCGACTTCTCATGCACTTCTAGCTTGGTCTCGATAACACACTTCTTTTCCTCTGGCTTGTCTAACAAAAGCTCTCCCAAACAACGTTGTGATGCACGATTTCTCCTCTACACGACAGACAACTCTTAGACGACACTGCCTTACTAAATTAATATAGGGCATACTTTGTTGTCCATGACCTCTTATCCTCATGAACTTAGCTTACCACTAACCTCTGCAACTTTACTAGCAAGGACCTCTTCTCCTCATAGGCTCAACTTACTAGTAACCTTTGTGAGCATTAACCTGGCTCATATATTACCATTTGTCAAGGTTTCTGATCCATTTTACACTCGCCCAACAAGAGCTTCTGGTTTATGAAGTCGCCCAGTAATAATCGAGATGAAATCACAGATTTTAAACACCCAACTTTACCTCTAGATCTTCAACAAACAACCATGAAAATGAAGAGACACGCTAAAAATGGTGGATACAAGAAATATGGACTATGAATGGATTTGTTGTGAAAAGAAACACAACAATACAATGTTCTTAATAAAATCATAGATTTCTCGTAGAGAGAAATAGGGCAAGACAAAAAAAAAAAAAAACATAAGACTAGAAAAACCAAGAAGAAATAATCAAAAGTGATTTTTCTATTCAATTCTTTTTCCATACAACATACTAAAGGTGAGATTTACATACATATTTATAAGGTGAGGATATATCTAGAGCCTTCGAAGAACTCAAGTATTACTCATGCATCTAGTGCCTTCACTTAATTTCCTAACTACTCTTTGACTTTGCTAATCATGATAGTTGTTTCTAGCAGTTTCTCTGAGTTGAATTTTGCTTCAGTGTTAAGAGATTTGACTCTAATGCTTCATGATAGACTTGTAAACTATAAAAGATTATATTATGGAATGAATTAAAAAGTTATGTTAACTATTACTTTCCAATTTACTTATGAAAACCATGTGCAAGACAATGTGGCAGCTATGTTCCACTAGTATGTATGTCATGTGTCATTGCTTTAATTCCTCTAAAGTGCCCTCATGTAAAACCAATGCAACTTCCCAATTTTTTTTATAATTTTTGTTTTGATTCTTTTTCCTTGAAAATTCTTATTAACTATTTATTTATTTGATGGTTAGTAAAACTTTCCAATTTATGGCCATCTAAAGTTTTGCAAACTTTACACACAAATAAATCATTAAGACTTAAAATATTATCTAAATCTTCTAAGCACTATTTTTTGATAACCACTATATAGTTTTAATAATAGTTTTGAACAGTTAAGGAAAAAAAGCTTTTTAAAGATGGTTTTGAACAACCTTCATAAATACCTTTACCATTGATACTTCGATGGCAGTTTTTAACGCTAAAAAAACCACCTACAAATGCGCAGTTCATCATCAAACGGAACGCGGATTCGTTACTGCCGACGTTCCCGACTGCAGTAATTTGAGATCGCCTTGATATTCAGGGCTTTATATACAAGACCCAATTTGCCATCTTCATTCAACGCATGTGTGAGATGTTTTGCTGATCTGCATCAGGCTGAGAATAGGACAGACGAGGCCTCGGTCCCTATCCTCAATGCCATTTTAACTCTGGTAGGCTTGTAGATCAGTGTAAGGACAAGCAAAAGCACAGGTACGTTATACAAAAAATTGATAGGTCAGAGGTAGCACGGAGTTGAAGGTATTAACTGATTATAGCTGTTTTCATTATAGATATTATTGTGCAGTGCAAGATCTGTATTGTTTGGCCGCACTTTTCTATATCTGAAAAAGTAAATAGTTTTCTGAAGAAGTTAAGTTGTCAATATACAGAGTAAAAGGGAACCATTGTTGCAGTAAACCCATCTTGCTGAAAACCAAGAAGCATACAAAGCAAGATTTGGAGGAAGGACCAACTATCGTTGGCGAAAATTCAATGGATTCCTTAAGGCTTCCTGTCATTTGTGTGTTTTTTATCATAGCATTTTCTGGCTATTCTCTAGCAGATGATCCCTATAGATTCTTTACATGGAACATTA
>JZKD02S1189090.1:565716-577183 GCA_000966675.3 Picea glauca | reverse complement strand
TTGAAGATGGAAGCTTGGGAAGAAGAGCACCAAAAGGAAATCAAGCTCAAATACAAAGACATGGAACGAAGAAAGTCCAAGGGGATTGTTTGTAATATAGATGAGATGTTGTCTATTGAAGTTAGAATCTTGTGAAGAAGAGCACCGGAAGGAAATGAAGCTCAAAGAAAAAGACATGGAACAAAGAAATTCCAGGGGGATTATTGCAGAGAGAGTTCTTGGAATTGCAACTGTGAGAATTCCTAGCCATGTGCATTGGATATTTGAAGAGAGGTGGTACAACCTAAAGGAAAAAAAATCATAGAAGGGGGTACACTCCTTGGTTTGTGCAAGATGATGGGGAATGTGAGCTTGTTTGTTGGAACTGTTGCCAGAATTATAAATTGTGAGATCATTATGCAGGTTTTGACAGGAGTGTCAATTTATGAACGTTTTCTTTTTAGGCCATAGTGCCTATGTATATAAGAAATCGATGGACTACCTGTGCAGAGTAAAGGTCAGAGATACTAGCTTTGCAATATTAATAAAATCGTTATGTTGTTATGCACTGAGGACGTAGGTTGGTGAGTCGATATGTTGAAAGGACGAGTGCCTAGAAATTTAATACTTCTATATATTTTAATAAAATACATCATTCACTGCAAGATGGACAAGGACAAGAGATAGGGGGCTATGATTCCACGTGTAACATCCTCACTATAATCCTCTTTTTTTTTATGGATAATGTATATATGAATATGGCTATGGCCAAGTGATGCAATATGCTAATTCTATTTCTGAATTTAATAAATATAATGTGATGCCAGCTGCTAGGAATATGGATAGAGATGGGGGATGATTTATCCACAAGAGAGGGAATGCCTAAGAGTGTCTAAGAGAGATTCAGGGAGGAAATTAATTATGGGTATTAATTCAACCATATTTTTGTATTTTATTACCATTGGGGATAACTTTTATTTTCTGGTTGATTCTATGACAGCCCAATCAATAAATACTTTTCAGGGGTGGGTGTAGAAGTGACATCTGTAGTTACTGGAAGCATGGGGCTATTGTACAATAAACATTGGGCAGAGTGAGAAGTCAATTATCTTGGGAAAATAGAGGACATTAGTATAGGGGAGAATATATAGTTTTTCACAGGGACTTGTGGCAATGAACATGAAGGGAGACCAAGAAAAGAGAGCACTAGAGCTAAACTAAGAAGGATAGGCGAATTGGTAGCATGATGTAGATTTTTTGGAGCATATTGGAGATGGAAGAGTTAGGTTTTTAGGCCCAAGGAGTGAACTTCTGGGTGAGTTTCACTAAAACAACAAGTGTTTTTGTTTTTTTTCCTGGTAGTGTTTCCTGGAAGCGAGTTCCCTTGAGTTCTCAGTAGAGGGATTCTTGGTTACTTGTTCCAGAGAAACCCTGATAAATGAATGGGATGCTTGAGGGATTGAGATTAGTTAAAGGTTAAATTACTTTGGTTGAGCAGGTCAAGAGGAAGAGAGTTGGAGGAATTTTAGGATAGTTGTAGGAAAATACCAGTGGGTTGTGGGTTATTTAGCTATGAGGGGACTGTGAGAGGTACCCTTATATTTTGTATTCCTAACCCCATATTGGGGGTGACTTGCTGTTGAGATTCAGAACAACAAGTCTATGGTTGTGTGGAATGTCCTTCCTAAGAAACTGGTTGCATAGACATTTTAAAAGATAAGTGTTTAATTATTTTTTGAGTTTCGCTTATGAGTTTTTATGGTTGTGTTTTATCCTATGCATGAGAATAATTTTGATGGGTTGTTGTAAATGATTTTATGGTTTCATTATGTTCTTTTATAATTTTTTAGATGCATTTAGTTATGGGTATCATATTTTAGTTAAATCTGTGTTAAATTTGTAGCTGGTAAGCTACATGAAATAATTAGCAAAAGAAATTTTTGAATTTATGTGTTTCTCCACAAGTAATGTTCCCTTGTTAAGTTGGGGTACATTACAGAATGGTATCAGAGTGAAAAGTTCAAACATTGAGCCTGTATGGGCCAAACTTAGCACACAAAAGATAAAATAGCAGAGTTAAAGCTGATATTGTAGGGCGGTTGTCATATCTTTCTAGACAAAAGAGTGAGGAGATTGCTTGTATTTTTGGTGAATTCAAGTTCAAGGGTTAAAATCCCCAATTTTAATCTCTAAATATGCATGCGTTGGGCCTGTAATTGGTTGAATTTAGGAAATTACAATGTAGCCATGAAGAATTAGGCGAAATTGAGAAAAGCCCCAATTTATACAGCGAAATTGGTTGAGAATTCGACATAAGAGGGTCGAATTTTGGTTGCAGTGATCGAGTCGATACGCACCAGGCATAAATTTTCCATTAGCATGTTTAATTTTGAGTTCCATGGCAGTCGTCTTAATTTTATTTTTTTTAAAAGATCAAAATTGTGCAATTTGGAAGAAATTCGAAACTTGGGAAATTTTGGGTATTTTATTGTACATGACATCAGCATGGCATGGAAGCCACATGGAAGTGATGTGGAAGAAGTGAAGTGGTAGAGGTGACATGAACTTCCACGGTGATAGTTGGTAGCATGGTGGCAAGTGACATGGGAGACGCATGAGGCGGTGGTATGGGCAAACCATAAACTATTATCGCATAGGTAGAGGGTGGTCTTGGTCCAGGGCCTTGTACCATGTGACACCATAAAGATCCTTCCACGTAGCATGAGTAAAACTGTTGTCGCACCCCAAAAGGATGTTAATGTTCATGCATGCTCGGGATGTGTCATGGACTTTCGGTCGTTGATCTCACATGATCATCGCTGTCAAATATGGGAGACATGCAAATTCGTGTGCCCTAAGGTAAAGGTGTGGGTTGGGACCTGCCCATCCCCGCGGACAAAAAATGGGTTTCACATGGATTTTTTCAGTCAAGTTGAGAGCCTTGTGCCATTCGAGGTCATATGAGTACCAACTGGGCAGGTGGGGCATGCAAAATATTAATATTGTATTAATGCTTAAGGTTAGCGTAAGAGAAAGAGGAGAAAGAGAGAGAGAAGGATGAAAAGGAAGGATATGAGGGTGACATGGAATCATTTCAGATTTCCACATGGATCCATAATTCCACATCACTAGCCACAATAGCAAGGATGCAAAATAGGCAAAACCGTTCCACAACGTCAAAAAAACAAATCTAGAGACAAAATCTTATTTTATCCATAACAGGAGCATAGTAACTCAAAATGAGATGAAACTCCTGGTTTTTTTTTGTGATAAGGAGGGTTGCAGAATTTCTATAGAGGACCATTTCCCATTTCTTCTTGGATTTTTTAGAAAGTGCAAAATAGTGGTTTTTAAATATCTAGGTCCGGATCATTAGAAGAGGTTTAGATTTAGCTAGAATTCTTGGACAGAGTCCAAAAAAGTAGGCATGGAAATAACCTAGGATGGAGTTGAATAAAACCAAAGGGGTTTGGAATGGGGATGCTAAAACAGGGAAAAATTCACTATTCTGAGCCACTTTTTAGGTATTTTTGGGATTTTCAGAGGAAAAGTGTCCCCAGATGACAAATATGGAAAAATTTATTTACTCGACATTTTTTGTACTCACCAAGACAAAAAATTTCATTTAGTGAAACGTTTCTTGAAGTGCACCATTTGGGAGATAGCCTGTTTGGCTAAAAATTCTAAGTCTGGAAAAAGGGGTGAAAAAGGACAAAGTTGTCATTTCCATATTGTTGTAGTTTCTTACCGGAGCATCATAATGACAATATGAGAGTTGTTATGAGTTCCATATAATAATTTTTATCTATGTAACATACAAAAGTTTCTTCAATTCTTAATAATTTTAATTTTACAAGTGGCAAAAGTTGGTGTTTGAGAATATTTGCACCAAAATGAAGAATGTATAAAAATGGTCAAATTAGTAATATTCAAATGGTCATAACTTTATAGTGACAAATCACAATTGAGAAAGAAATAAGTCATTGGAAAGATATTGGATGGGATAATCCACTTAACAACCTAGAAAATTGATTTGGGAGGCATAAGTTACAGTCAATTCAAAAGAGGATGATTGGTGGCATTAAAGAGTAGGAAAACTTGTGTATTGTTTTCCATAATTGTGTATGTATATATTTTTGTCTAACAAAAAATTATTTGCATACACATTTTCTTGCAGAATTTAGAGGTACGAGAAGGAATTTTGGTTCCTATATGAGAACCACATCCATGGAATATTCCCAAGGGTCCTATAGTCATGGAGATCAGGAATTTAGAGGGATATATGTCAGCATGGGAAATGTTGAGACATAATCTAATGGAAGAAGAGAGAGGTAGGAGCCTGTAACTATGAGAATCCTACAGAGAGAATTCCAAAGTTATAGGGAAGATTATGAGAATATTACGAAGGTTCAAGAAGAGATACTTTAGAGCTTGAACATGTTGTAGAAGTAAGCCAATAAAAACTCTGACACAAAGCAAGCAGTTAGTGCTAGACAAGTGACATCATCCAGATCCCATAGTAGAAAATATGAGAATGGGAATGGAAGGTAGTCAAGGAGCATAAATATATGTCATCATTAACCAAAGAAACCACTAGGAGAACTCATGCAAGTTAAGGGCCAGGAAGCAACCCAAGTATGTCCCCTGTGAGGAGACAAAAGAGAAGGCCCGAGGGAGACATATTTCAAGGTGAAATTAGAAAAACCAAGCCACCTACTTTCAATGTTGAGTATAGGAAGGGAGAAGAGTTCGAGGCTTGGCTATTGGAAATGAATAAATATTTCCAGCTACATGTTTAATATCCCTCCAGGGTAGAAACAAGAATTGCAACCTACCATTTGCAAGGAAAGGTAGCCATGTGGTGGGATGAACTTAAGCAAACAAAACACCTTGATGAGAGGAAGGTGTCATGGAGGAAGTTTAAAGTTTGAGCATTATTATGAAAGAAAGATGAAATAGTTCTTTTAACTAAAGTTGGGAAACATGACAATTGATGAGTATGAGGAAATGTTCTTTGAATTGTTGAAGTATGTGGACTTCATAAAGGATGAAAAAGTCAAAATCCAAAGTTTTTTAAGTGGGTTACCCTCTTTATACAATGAAAAGATACAATATGATAACCCCAACTCCTTGGAGGAGACCATAATGAGAGAGAGACATATTTATGAGCAGAGCAGAGGGATGTCAATATTACAAAAGATTTAGAATAGCAAGATGAAGGGTAAGAAAGAGAAAAGGTAGAAAGGATTTAAGAAACCCTTTTTCAAGAAAATCGGCAAGGACAATCAACCCAAAATGATAAAAAAAAAAATAGTTTCAGCTGGGAAAAGGCCAAGGAAGCGTCATATACAATGTTGGGGATGTGATAGAAATCATTTATACAGGGACTTCCCTCACAAAAGTGAAAAAAAGAGGACTGTCCACAAAATTCAGGAGGTTGAAACAATTGAATACATGGGAGGAAGCATGTCAATGATTTATGCATCCTTGGACAACAAGCAAGCAGAGTATCAATCCCCCATGATTGAATTGGAATGTAAGATTGATAGCCAACCCATAGAAATTTTAATTTATTATGGAACTAGACATAGTTACATTAATTCTAACATTGTTAAAAGATTTCACTTGCAAAGGATTAAGCATAATAAATCTTGGTTAGTTCAGTTATCCATAGGGGCAAAGAGAAGGATCAATGAGTTGGTTAAATATTGTCAAATAGACATGAATGGACTCAACACAAAGGTGGATGTGAAAATCATACCATTGGGTTCATATGATTGTCTAATTGGCATGGATTGGTTCGAGAAACACCATGTTGTTCTAGACTGTTACAACAAGACCATAACTTGTCTTGATGAATAAGGGAAGCAAGGAATTATTCAAGGCATTCCAAGAGCTGTAGTTGTTATAGAAATATGAGCCATGTAACTGAACCAGAGTTTTGGGAAAGGATGTCAATGTTTTTCAGCCCATATGGAAGGGACAACAAGTATTGAAGACCATCTGGTATTCAAATATTTTGAAGATATTTTTTGGGAGATCCTAATATTTCCAACAAAGAGAGGCATTGATTTCTCTATTAATTTGGTTCTAGAAGCTTCCAGTGTGTCCAAGACACATTATAGAATGGGAACACCATAATTAAAAGAGTTGCAAATGAAGCTTGAATAGTTGTTAAAGAAGGGATATATACACCCGAGTGTGTCACCTTGAGAAACCCCAATACTTTTTATAAAGAATATGGATGGAACCTTAAGGATATGTATTGATTTCATGCAGTTGAATAACGTCGCAATAAAGAAAAAATATCATTTTCCAAGGATTGATGATCTCTTTGATCAATTGAAAGGTTCAAATATCTTTTCCAATATTGACTTGAGATCATGATATCATCAAGTGAGGATAAAAGAAGAGGAAATCAGTAAGAAAATGTTCAGAAAAATATATGAGCATTATGAGTTTACAATAGTGCCATTTGGGATATAAAATTCCCCAATAGTTTTCATGTTTCTGATGAATGGGGTGTTCAAGGAGTACTTGGACAAGTTTGTAATTGTTTTCTTGGATGATATTCTAGTCTACTCTAAGACAGAAGAAGATCATGAGAAACATTTAAGAATGGTGTTGCAAGTTTTGAGACAACATAAGTTGTATGCCAAGCTAAGTAAGTGCATATTTTATCAAAAGATGTCATTATAGGACGGGCAACACCAAGAAATGTCATAGAGGTCAGATCTTTTATGAGTCTTGTTGGTTATTACCAAAGATTCATAAATGGGTTTTCAAAGATTTCAAACCCAATGATTTCTTTGCAAAAGAAGTGAGTGAAATTTGAATGGACTCCCAAATTTGAAGAAAGTTTTCAACAATTAAAATATATTTTGATAAGTGCACCAATACTGAAGATTGCAAACCCAAATGGAGACTTTGTAGTGTGCCCGAATGTGTGCAAGGAAGGGCTCGGTGGAGTCCTCAGTGAAAAGGATCATGTGGTATGCTATGAGTTTATAAAATTGAAGGAGCATGATAGGAATCATGCTACACATGACTTAGAGTTGGAAGAAATTGTCCATTCATTAAAAAAGTTGAGACATTACGTGATGGGTTGAAGTTTTGAGATAAGAACGACCACCATGGTTTGAAGCATTTGTTTGGAAAGACAACATTATATGCTAGACAAAATAGATGGCTGGAATTTCCGAGTGAGTATGACTTTGAAATTAAACACATAAAAGGAAAGGAAAATCAAGTGGATGATGAACTTAGTAGAAGAGCACATGAAGTGCATATTTCAACCATTAGCATGTTCAACACAAATTTAAAAGATAGAATTTTAGAGGCTGAAAATTCATACCAACAATATGTAAAAATAAAATAAATATTACAATAAGATAATTTATAGTAGAAATTTAATTTTTATGAGTTGAAAGATGATGGAATTTTATTGTATAAGGGAAAAATATATGTGCCAAATTTAGGAGAGCTGAAAAATACAGTGTTGATGGAAATACACAATGTGTCATATGATTGGCACCCATGATATCAAAAGACAATTGTAGTTGTAAGAAGCCAATACTTTTGGTCAATAACGAAGAAGGAAGTGGCTAATTACATAGTTAGGTACTTGGAATGTCAAAAGGTAAAAAAAGAGCATAGACATTCAACGGGGCTGCTACAGTCATTACCCATTTCTGAGTGGAAATGGGAAGTGGTTACAATTGATTTCATTACAAAACTTCCCAAAACAGTGAAGCATCATGATTCCATCATAGTGGTGGTCGAAAAATCAACAAAAACAACACATTTTATTCATGTGAATACCACACACAAAGCAACAAATATTGCATAAATTTACATGAAGGAAGTTTTTAGGTTACATGGAGTTCCTAAGGCAATTGTTTTAGGCAAAGATCCAAATTTTACCTCAAATTTTCGGAAAGGTTTGTTTAAAGGCTTTGGGAAAAATTTAAATCTTAGCACAACTTATCACTTAGATTCAGATGGGAAAACAGAGAGGAATAACATAATAATTGAATACATGCTTAGAATGTATGTGATGGACCATCCATCAAAGTGGGAAGATTATATCCATGTAGTGGAATTTTCTTACAATAATGAGTATCAAGCCTCGTTAAAAATTATCCCATTTGAAGCTGTGTATGGCAGGAAATGTAACACACCAATGAGTTGGGATAACCCAACAAACATGTATCACAAGGACATAATTATTAAAGGAAATTGATGGGCAGATGGTGAATATCAAGAAGAATTTAAAGGCTTCCCATAACAAGAATGAAAGTTATGCAGATAAGAATAGAATTTTTAGATATTTTAAAGTGGGTGAACATGTTTTCCTAAAAGTGAAAGGAAAGAGAAGTTCAATAAGATTGGGTTGCTGCCCAAAATTGGCAGTAATATATTGTGGTTCATTTGAAATATTATAAAAGATAGGGCCAATTACATACATGCTAGTATTTTCTACATCCATGAGAGTGCATAATATTTTTCATGTGTCATTATTAAATAAATATGTGTCTGAACCTAACCACATAATTGATTGGACTGTGATCCATGTGGAAAACGAAGTGGATTTTCTTGTGGAACCAGCGTGCATCCTGGACCGGAAAGTCAAAGTGCTCCAGAACAAATCCATAGGGATGGTAAGGGTTCAATGGACCTGCTATGGTATTGAATATGCAACATGGGAGCATGAAAAAACTATACAAGAGGAATACCCACATTGTTTTGTCAATTTTGAGGAAAATGAAAGATTCCATTATGAGCAACTAGAGTTCTGGAACCACATCTGAAATTCCTAACCAACCTGTGCTAGGGGGCATGATAAAAGAATGTCTCATTCCTTGGATTAATCCTGATAAACAAATGGTACATTCCTTGGGTTAATCATGATAAATGAATGGTGCATTCCTTGGGTCAGTAGGTTGAAGGGAATACAATATTTTGTTTGAAACTGCTAATAGAGTTGTTAAATTGCAAAAAATTATTTCTTAAAGTATTGTGATGTAAATTGTATATGTATTTCAACATAGTGTGAACTGAGGATGGCGCACAATTTCAGGGGAGGGGGAATGTAACATCCCCACTATAATCCTCATTTTTATTTATGCATAATGAGATATGAATATGGCTATGGCCAAGTGATGTAATACACAAATTGTATTTATAAATTTAATAAATATTATGTGATGTTAGTTGCTAGGAATATGGACAGACATGGGGATTGATTTATCCACAAGAGAGGGAATGCCTAAGAGTGTCTAAGAGGTATACAAGAAGGAAATTAATTATGGATATTAATTCAACCCACATTTCTATATTTTATTACCATTGGGGATAACTTATATTTTATGGTTAAGTGTATGAGATCCCAATCGATAAATATCTATCAGCGGTGGGTGTAGAAGTGACATCCATAGTTATTGGAAGCATGAGGATGCTATAAAATCAACATTGGGAAAAGTGAGAAGTCAACTATCATGCGGAAATAAATGAAATTTGTATAGGGGAGAATAGACAGTTTTCCACAGGGAGTTTTGGGGATGAATAGGGAGGGAAAGTAAGAAAAGAGAGAACATGAGATGAACTAAGAAGGTTGGGAGAATTTTGGAGCATGCTAGATTGTTTTTGGAGCGTATTGGAGATGGAAATTGAAGAGCCAGGTTGTCAGGATTGAAGAGTGAACTCTTGGGTGAGTTTCACTAAAACAACAAGTGTTGTTGTTTTTTTTACTGGTAGTGTTTTCTGGCAGCTAGTTCCCTTGAGTTCCCAACAGAGAGATTATTGGTTACATGTGCCAGAGATACCCTAATAAATGAATGGGATGCCCGAGGGACTGAGATCAATGAAGGGGTACATTCCTTTGGTTGGGAAGGTCAAGAGGAAGAGAGTTGGAGAAATTTCAAGATCGTTGTAGGAAAATACCATTGGGTTTGTTAAGTTTTACTCTTGTTCTTAGGTTATTTCCAAATTACATGATCATTCAATGCATTTCCAAAACAAAATCATAAAGAGGATAACTGAAAGAAACACAATCACAAGGTACGTAGAATTTTTTCCTGGGAAACCCTCATGGGGGAGAAAACCCAACAAAACTTCATCAATAGTAGATTGCCAATACAATGCCAAGACTAAGACCAAAACACCAAGAATAAAATAAGACTGATAATGTGCCTCTCTTCTCCTTCCTCCTGCAACTACAACTTCCTTCAAAAGATGTGCATTGGACGAGTGAGTGAGTGAATGTAAATGAGACACCAACCTCACATATAAATACAAGTGTGAGATGGTTCTAGGGTTGTGTCTCTTCACTTGGTTGAGCCAACTTCTCCTAGAAGTGGCTAAAACCACTTTATAATTACCTAGGGGTCGAATTTACAAATACCACTATATAAATACAGTTTGACCAATTCATAAAAGGGGATTTGATCTTTTACAATACCCAACATGATCAATCTACAAAAGGGGATTTGATATATAAGATAATAACTCAAATATAAATAGAATATTCTTCAAAGCTACAATATTTCAATACTCCCCCTTAACAACAAGTGTATTCTACTTACATGAACCAATACAACATCATCAAGAGAAGGAGAGAGAAACATCATCATCAACATATGGAACATTGACTGACACATCTACAAATGATTGGAAGTTTTCTCTTCATCAATATCATCATCCAAAACATGGAGTTAGAGTAGCATCATCATCATAATCATAAAAAACAACATGAATCTAGAGTAGCATCATCATCATCAGCAGCAATAACAACAGCATGAAGCTGAAGTATCAATAGCATGAAGCTAGAATAACAATATCACCAACACAAGGTTGGTACACCATCATCAACAACACGAGGCTGGTACAACATCATCAACAAAACAAGGTACAACATCATCAACAGAACAAGGCTGAATCAACATCATCAACAACACGATGTTGAAACAACAACATCATAAACATGAAGTTGAAATAACAACATCATCAGCGCAAGGGTGAAACAACAACATCATCAGCATATGGAAACAATACGAGGTAGGTGCAAAAATAACATTTTGTGGTACTCTGACAGACCGTCCTTACCGTACCTTCGGGATCTGCCCGGGAATCATAATATTCCCTAGGATATAAAATCCTAACAATATACCATGTTGTACTCTGATAGTCTGTCCTTACCGGACCTTCGGGATCTTCCCAATAATCATAATATTTCGTAGGATATAAAATCCTAACAAGATACCATATTGTACTCTGATAGATTGTCCTTACTGGACCTTTAGGATCTTCCCAAGAATCATAATATTCCCTAGGATATAAAATCCTAATGGAGCTACCACTACTGACCACAACTGGCATATACATTCACAGGTACTCTAACATACCATCCTTACCGAACCTTTGGGATATTCCCAGAGATGATCAATCCCCTAGGATATAAAACCCTAACAGAGTTACCCGTTGTTGGTCA
>JZKD02S1189090.1:528593-565611 GCA_000966675.3 Picea glauca | reverse complement strand
AAACTTTTCCTTTTATTTTCTGATTCATTCTAGATTATTATTTAATGTGTTGTTGACAACTTAACATGCATCGATATACAATATTTGATCAATCACACTTAATACACAGAGACACTGATTTTCATGAGGAAACCCATAAGGGTGAAAACCTCTTCTTCTTAGGATGTCAATCAAGCTCTAAATTTCATGTACATCACAGTCTTTGAGCTCCAACTCAAATATGAGGCTACAATCTCTGATCGAAAGCTACAACTTGCAGAGAGCACCAACTCTCAGATTTCTCTAGCACCAACTAGATGGAAGCACCAACTCCCAGAATATCTTCTAGCATCAACTAGAATTTAGAGGACTGCAATCCTCCCTAGGACCACCCTACCACCCTAAATGAATCTTACAAAACTTCAATTACTTGCTCTGTCTCTGATATGGTTTGTTACAACTCCATGTCTCCTCTGCGTTCTTCAACTTCTACACTCTCTTCTTCTTCTGCATCGTTCAACTTCTATGCTCTGCTCTTTTTCCTCCTGCACGCAACACCACTGCTGTTCAACTTCTCTTCTACCTTTTATACTCTGTGTTTACTCTACATACTCTTTACTGCACCACAGATATCCCCTTTAGATTATGCACTTCGTCTCGTCCTACCCACATGCATCACTCTAAAAAAACCACACTCTCTTCTATGTTCTTCATGTCTTTCTCATGCTAAGTTCTCTTCCAGATCATTATTACAACTCTTCGTCTTCTCTGGTGGTTATTCTAAATCTGTTCATCATCAATGGTCACTATCCAAAGATTCCTTGGCTTCTCTGGCAGTCATAAATCTTCGTATTCTTTGTTAGTTACAGCTAGTCATTTTGGCTTCTTTGGATTCTAAGCCCCTTCTTTCACGTGATCATCGATGGTGACCATGCGCCTAACCAACAAACGCTTTGTGACTCGCAACTTTGGGAATCTTGGTATGAGACATCTAGATTCTCACAACTCCTGATATCTGAAGTGGAGCCTAGCAACGTGCTAGCTCCTCCCTTAACCTTCACTGATGTGACCATGTTTTTTACCACAAGACTAACTTTTGATCCTCCACGTGTCCTTTCTCCAAAACGTGGTTTCAATTGTGGCCCACCTTCATCTTTTTAAAGTTCACACACCTTCAATCCCCGCAATGCGACGGGACCATCGATCTCACAATCTTCACGGTGCTCCTGAACTGATAGATCAGATCTAGCCTTCTTAAATCGAAGGTTATGATTTACTTCGTGATCCAGGCTCAGAGAGTTTCAAATCTCAACCCCTGCTTTCCTCCGTACACCAATCTTCCGGAGTGGAAGATCTATTGACATGTGTCCCTCTCGGATTAATGGTCGAGATCTCCTTCGAGTCTCCGAACTCCAGAGATTTAAAATATCAGCTTCTCATTTCTTCTGACTAGATATCTTCTGAAATGGAAGATCTGTTGACATCTGTCCTCCTTAATCCAATGGCTATCCTCTACTCTGGGACTTTGGCCTTTTCGACTCTTCGGTGCTTCGCTTTTCCATGAACGCTTTAACCTAGAGTCAACGATATATTGACATGTACCCTCCTGCACGATCAACGATCATGAGTGACTTCGACACTTCGAGCTTTAGGAGTTTTAACTCCTATGCACTCATTTCTCCCGGACCGCTTTCACATGAATTCATAATCTTATGACACGTACCCCTCCTGGCGATCAACTACCAGGGTCTTGTTCGGGTCTTCGGTGTTCAAAACTTCGAGACTTTTAGGATAATCACTACTTCATTCTCCTCCAGAGTGGTCACCTATTGAATAAGTCTTAGGCAATGGATATCGCTTGTTGTCGGTTAACCCTTCCACTTACATTTTCCTTCCACTAAACTAGATCAATGGTTGAGAATGCACCTGAAGTGATCTTCAGATCGGATGATTGAGAGAAAATTTGGACCTTCATCCTTTAAGACTTCGGGACTTTTGATATTTTTTGGTGATGAAACTTCTGAAGAAAATCTCTAGGAGTAATGTGTCTTTCTTACGTCACTTGTTGACATGGAACGAGCCAATTTCCTCTTGACACTTGTGATCATCTGATTATGCCATGCATACTTGCTGATCTGGTCTTCCACATGTCCTTTCTGATGTGGTCTTCCACATGTCCTTGTTGAGGTGGTCTGCTGACGTGGGTGAGACATGTAGGCAGTGTAGTGGAGGTGGAGGCAGAGTGCTCTAGTTAAGTGTGACGTGTAGCGGGTAGTGGAGTGTGACGTCAAAATCTCGAGGTGGTCTGTATGAGTGGTTTTGTGGTTTTCTCGGAGGAGGGGTTAGGCAGTAAGTGGTAATGAGTGAGGGGGGTCCGAGTTGACAAGAAGGTGACATGTAATAGGGTCCCACATGGGAAATACCACCAACTTGGACCCTCCCCCCACGATTAAAGGAAGAAAGATCGGGGGGGGGGTCCGATATGCCCTGTCGACCGTAGATCTAAGTGCCCGATTATAGGTCGCTAAGATTAGCATGCCCTTATTCTAACTTATCCTTTCCTTCCACTTATTTCGATCCGATGGTTGATGAACATTCGGGTGATCGAGATCTCAGATCTCAACCCTTGCTTATCTTGTCCTTCCACTTAAATCAATCCGATGGATGATGAAAATTCGGGTGATCAAGATCTCATATCTCAGCCCTTACTTATCCTTTCCTTCCACTTAAATTAATCTGATGTTTTTTGGTCCTCTGGATCGGTGATCCAATGGCCACTGTCGCTCTTCCTCCTAAAATTTTAATCTCTCTAACTTAGAAGGCTTTCTAAGTGTTCACGAGTCTCGACCTTTTCTCCTCCTATGAGTTTGTCTCTTGGACCTCGTCTGGAAACCGCTATCTCTTCTGAGATTTCTTGTCTTCTTCACTCTTGAGGTTTGATTCGCTATTGTTCTTGCCATCAATGAAAAGCACATTATTCCTGTAAACATGCCAACAATCTCCCCCTTTGGCATTGATGGCAACCCCTTAAAGGCTGAACTATTCTTCTTAGACCTCCAACTGTAGCATACAAACAACACCTTTTTCTCCCCCTTTGACATCAATGTCAAAGAAAACAGAGAGTGACTCTGTGCTCCCCTCAATCATATATACTAGGAGCACTCTCCCCCTAATCAAATAGATTATTTTAACTTGATAACAGGGTTACACCCAACTTCTAGCGTAGATACTCAAACTGAGCTTTTGTAAGCGGTTTAGTGAAGATATCAACAATGTGATCTTTGGATGGAATATAATGCAAAGAAACAATAGTGTTGGTTACCTATTCCCTAAATAAGTTATACTTGATGGGTATATGCTTGGTCTTGGAGTGAAATAAAAGATTTTTTGACATACTAATTGCACTAGTATTATCACAATGAATTGGGATCGATGCATTATACTTTACCTCCAAGTCTACAAGTGTTTGAATCATCCATAATACTTGGGTACAACAAGTGGAAGCTGCAATGTATTCAACTTCTGTAGTCAATAAGGAAATGGAACCTTGCTTCTTGCTCAACCATTCTACAAGAGAATCTCCTAAGAAGAATGCACCTCCACTCATGCTTTTCCTTTCATCCACGAAGTTAGATCAATCAACATATAAATAGATTGATATTTGAAAATTTGGATTCCTAGGATACCATAGGCCATAGTTCATTTTTCCTTTCAAGTATCTGAATATTCTTTTGACAGCTAACAAACGACTCTGTTTAGGTGCAATCTGATACCTTCCTACCATTCCAACAACATGCATTATGTCTCGATGGGATGTTGTGATGTACAATATGTTTCCTATCATAGACCTATATGAACTCTGATCAACATCAGGTGAGTCATCATCCTTTCTTAACTTGCATCCAATGACCATAGGTGTGCTCATAGGTGTAGAATCCTCCATTTGAAACCTTTTCAACATTTCTCTTAGATATTTCTACTGAGAAATAAATATTCCTTCAGACCTCTGAGTAATTTGTAGACCAAAAAAAAATGACAGTTCCCCTATTATAGACATTTCAAATTTAGACTGCATGTCAGAAGCAAACCATTGTACCAATGAAGCATTATTTCTTCTGAAGATGATGTCATCTACATAGACCAACATAATGAGAAAATAATTACTCTCTATTTTGATATATAGATTGTTGTCAATTGTTCCTCTCTTGAACCCTTTGTCTTGAAGATACTTATCTAGTCTGTAATACCAGGCATGAGGAGCTTGTTTCAACCCATATAAGGATTTCTTTAGCTTGCCGACAAAGTCAGGGTTATCTAACAGTTGGAAACCCTCTGGTTGTTCCATATAGACTTCTTATTTTAGATCTCCATTTAGAAAATCTGACTTGACATCCATTTTATAGAATTTAAATTGTTTATGACATGCATAGGCAAGAAACATTCTAATAGCTTCTAATCTTGCTACGAGCGCAAATGTTTCATCAAAATCCAGTCCTTCTATTTGAGCATATCCTTTGTAGACCAATCTAGCCTTATTTCTTACAATATTTCCTTGCTCATTCATCTTGCTTTTGTAGAACCATTTGGATCCTATTAATTTTTTATTTGCTAGCCTAGGAACGAGTTCCCAAGTGTCATTCTTTTCAATCTGGTCCAATTCCTCATTCATTGGTTTTAACCAATTTACGTATGTTGGCGACGGAAGTCACTCCTTGATTGCAATAGCAGCAGAGCCCGACGCCCATCAGTTTTTTATGTCATGATAGTTTTAATGGGTGATCATATGGGTAGAGAATCGGGAAGATAACACTTAAACTCAGGGACTGGGTCCGACATGCGAGGAACAAAGGAGATCTTGATCTAACTTCAGTCAGTGGATTGATTTGAAAATGAGCAGGTTGAAGACTTGGTGAGAGGAGTGGACAAACTACCTCAGGCAACAGGCCTTTCGGTAATTTGTAGAAGAAAAACTCTGAATGCGAGATCCTCTAATTCATAGCTTCGAGAAGCTAAAAGGGGGGACTTGACTAGATTCTCCAATTCCAAGTCATTCAATGCTAAGAAAATCACAGGGACCGATTAGAAACCATGCAACTGTTACAGTGATCAAATTCTACATCATCCTATAATAGTTACAACTCGACTGGATTCTCCAATTCCGAGTCATTCTAATACAGTGTAGACAAAGACGCGAAAGAAAAACTGACATTCATAAGACAAGAAGTCTCAAGAGTCCAGACATAACCAGGAAAACAGTGCTTCATTAAAGTCTACCATAGGGAACCTTGCTCAACCATCAATGCTTTACAAAATACAAAGACTGATTTCATATACTCAGAAAATTTGCCCAACAACGACATTCTCAGTCATCCATGGCTTAGTGTCCTTTCAGCCGAATTCAGACGGGTCTTCTTTGTCAGACGCCACCTTAACTGCGCATGTCTCCTACAGGGGAGTAACTGAGCCATTAAGTGCCGGGCTAGTGTGTGCAGACTTCCTCTGAATGGTCGAAGACTCGGCATGGCTTCTTCAGAAAAATGGGTACACGGGACGCTCTCGAGTAGACCGCTTGCCAGATTATCCATACTCTGCACTTAATTCCTAAGGAGAGGTTTCAACCACCCTTTCTCGTCTTTATTTACTCCAGGTGAAAACTAGGATCAAGGTCGGATCAGATGGCACATGGAGATCACGATCATCCTTTCGACGACTAGGCTCAACGCCCTTGGCCCCCTTTTTGCATAGCTCCTTTCTTTCCCAAGTGACCACGGGCCGTGACCCTGTTTCTATTCCCAAAACACTTTTAGCATTCACGAATAAGAAGGGGCTGATCCATGCTTCTTAAAATCATGATGAGAGAAACGCCGAGATGGCTTGAGTTGGTGTCACGTATCCCTCTAGATCTGACGGTTCTGATCTCTCCCGATGATAATGTGGGCCCGGGTCCTGAACACTCCCAGCACCTTGCGCATCAGGAATATGATGGGTTGTTCCTTTCATTTTGAAATTGCAATGGCCAAAAAGGCGAGGAGCCTAATCGTGCGCCAGGTGTCTCCTGTGGATGAACGACTGAGGCTGCTTCGCGATACAACAGGCCCGACTCTGGGTGCTTTTGGCACTCCAGGGTTCAGGGTTTCGAGATGTGAGATGACGAGGGACTTTCACCTTTCAAACTCCCGAATATCGATATGCCGAATTGATCTCACGCTATGTGTTGTTGGATCGGACGACCTGGATTTGGCCTTGAAAAATAGGCGCTTTTTCTGACGCTATATAACATTTAACTTGGTAGCCCCGATATCCCGACGACTGTTGATCTGCCCTTGTGGATGAATCTGGATCTTCGACATCATAAATTCTCCCTCTTATGTGCTTGGAAGCCTTAATGAGATTTTTCCCTGCTGCTCTCGGGTGCTTCTCGTGCAACTTGCAGGCCCGAACACTCTTGTGCCTAGGACAAGAAATGTCGCTAACAACGTCTTTACTAGCTTCATTAAATTTCTTAGGTTCCACCATGGAAATGAAGGATATATGTGATTGCTTAGTGTCTTTGATTATCCTTCTCCTGGTTTGTACACCTTTGTCTTTCTCACCAATTATCTGACTTTCAAGATGATTCTTTTGAGTAATTTTGGAGGAAGGATTTGATGTTGATTGTTGTCCTAACTCTTCTTGTCTGGGTGTGTCTTCTCCACCTGATTTATCATCTTCTTGTGACTCTAAGATTTGTTGTTCTGTATCTTCATCATTCTCATCATCTTTCTCATCTGGCTTAGTGATTATTCTCTGTTGATCTTTTATAGGAGCTTCTTCATCAATTCGAACATCAATACAGTCTACTAATTTATGCATTCTTTTGTTAAAGCATCTGTATCCTTTATTGTTCGTTTCATATCTTAATAATATACCTTCATCAGCTCTACTATCAAATTTTCCCAAATGATCATCATTATTCTTGATGTAGAATTTACTTCCAAATACTTTCAAGTGCTTGATTGATGCAGGTCGACCAAACCACAACTCATATGGAGTTTTATCATTGTTTGGCCTTAGATGTGCTTTGTTTAGAATATGAACAGTCGTGTGAACAAACTCTACCCAGAAGGTTTTTGAAATGTCCCTTTCACTCATCATAGCCCTTGCCCTCTACTGAACTGATCTATTTTGGTGTTCTACAACTCCATTTTGTTGAGGAGTACCTAGAATAGTATATTCTCTTTTAATTCCATGTCTGTCACAGAATTCTTTGAAATCTCTTGACATAAATTCTCCTCCCCTGTCTGAGTGAACTGCCTTTAACTTCCTTCGTGTCTGATTCTTAGCTAATGCCGTAAAATTTTTGAACTTCTCAAACGCATTAGATTTTTCTCTCAGAAAAGAAACCCACGTAAGTCTGGAGAATTCATCAATGAATAGCATAAAGAAACGTTCTCCTCCAGTTCCTTCCTTTCACGCTGGTCCACACAGATCCATATGAACAATTTGAAGTGGCTTATCTGAAGATGTGAAACTCTTCGATTTCAATTGATCACGAGTTAGCTTCTCCATTTGACATGATTCACATACATAGTCATTAGGCTTAGAGATTCTTGGAAGGTCTTTCAGAGCGCCTTCATTAGTCAGTTTGACAATATGATCAAAATTCAGGTGTCCAAGCCTTCTATGCCATAACCAAATTTCATCAAGTTTGCTTAAATGACATTTCTCCTTATCTTCCTTCATAACATATACATTGTTTTTAGTTCGAACCCCTTTTTCAATCATCTCTCCTCTGTTTACTGTCTTTATTTTACAATTCTTAGCAGTAAAAGTGACTTCACATTCTTTGTCACATATCTGACTGACACTAAGAAGATTATACTTTAAACAATCAACAAATAATACATCTTGAGATTTTCTTCTTCCATTACTTAAGCTTACTAGACATTTACCTTTGATCTTTCCTAGAGCATCATTTCCAAAGGTCACATTCCCTGATTTATTTTCTTTGAGTAACAGGAACTTACTTTTGTCACCTATCATATGACTGGAGCATTTGTTGTCAATATACTAGGTGTATTTTTGTCTTTGAGATGACAACACTAATCCACACTTGTTATCTTCATTCTTCTTCCAAACCTTGACGTTTTCAGATCTATTATTTGAATCTGACTTATAGTTTTTTAAGCATCATTCTGCAGCTTTATGTCCATAATTATGGAAGATGTAACATTCTGGTTCATTGAATAAAGGACCATAACTATTGTTATGTGTAATCTGCACCCTTTTCCCAACCATCACATCATTTGTAATATGTAGTTGTTTGTTACTTGGATGTCTCATTCTTTGTTGTGGCAGATATTTATTCCTTGGCTATCTTGATTTCTCATGTCTAAATCTTAAAGAACAATTTACATCTTTGTGGCCAAAGTTAGAGCAGTAAGAACAATATCCATAGAAAAAATATTTGTACCTGGAAAATGATTGTCTTCTTTGAGCAGGTCGATTTCTTCCATGTTGATGATTCCCTTGAGCAAAGGGTGTATTATTTCTTTGTTCTACATATTCAGTTCTGGTAGCTTTTCCTTCACTCCTCCTTGGTGACCAAATCTCTTACTTTGTTTCTACAGGTTTGTTGTTGTCAATGGTTGTAGATTTGACAAAATTGATGGATTCTTTGTTGCTTGGCTAACCACTACTTGTTCCCTCTTCATAAACCAAACCAATTTTCAACTTTGAATTCCTTTGCTGATTCAGAATGGAGCTAGTCCTTTTGAGGCTTTAATACTTGTCAGACTCTGATGATATAAGGCATGAAATTTCTCTAGATCTTTTCTGATAGTCACTACTTCATCTTCCAATTTTTTACCTTTTGTTTTAGCTTCCTTCAATTATTGTTTGAGGAAGTCTTCAATATTCTTATATTCTTCTAACTTAACCTTCAAAAAACCAATTTGTTCGGATGGTTCATTGTATGTTTTCTCATACCTGAGAGTAACTATTTTTGTTTTCTTTTCTTTTCTCCAATTCTATCAATCTCTTCCATGACATTGGCAAGTTCTCCTTCAAGATCTACTATTGCTTCACAATCAATGAACTCACTTCATGTATCTTCATTGTTTAGATATTCTAAATCTATTAGCATGATATCATTTATTTTATCTTCAATAGAAGAGTCACTTCTTTCATCATTTGAGGGATCATCATCATTGTTTACACAAAGGCTTTTCTTCTTAAAATTATTCTCTTTATAGACCTTCTTGTGTTTGTGCTTCTCTTCATCATCATATGTCTGATCCTTTCTTTTGTGAGGACACTTAGATGAAAAATG
Organism: Picea glauca; assembly: GCA_000966675.3. Classification (NCBI taxonomy): domain Eukaryota; kingdom Viridiplantae; phylum Streptophyta; class Pinopsida; order Pinales; family Pinaceae; genus Picea; species Picea glauca. Next base: position 556,322 of record JZKD02S1189090.1, on the reverse strand, counting down.
TCCTATCTTACCACAATTGAAACATTTGAAGGGAAGTTTAACTTTGTATTTTCCTGATTCTTTCTTCAGTCTTCTCACAAAGTTTTCTTTAATCTCATCTATATCAGAGTATGTGTTTTTCTCTACTTTAAAATATGCCTCTCTTGTAGTGGATTTACATTTGGTGATTGTCATTTCATAAATATTTAGGGTTCCAAGAAATTGATCTAGTGTCAACGTTTTGAGATCAACTATTTCCTCTATAGCAGAGACCTTTGAGTTAAATCTATCAGGAAAAGATCTTAATATTTTCTAGACTAGAAAAAATTCATCTATTGTTTCACCTAGGCCTTTCATAGTGTTGATAAGTTCTTCTATACATAAGAAGTACTTACTAATAGTTTCATCTTCATCCATCTTTAATTGCTCAAATTCTAGTCTTTGAGTCTGAAGTTTTGCGTCTTTCACCTTTTCATTACCTTCATAACTACTTATCAGCTTGTCCCACATAACTTTGGTTGAATCACAGTGCATTACTTTGACAAACTTGGCTTCAGCAATTCCACTGAGGATGACATTCATTTATTTTGCATTAAAGCTAAACTCCAGCTTATCATCTTTGGAGGCCAATACTACAAGCTTCACATATCCTGTTTCAGTGACATCCCAAACATCAACACCCAAATACATTAAATGTTTTCTCATTCTTATTTTCCAGAAGGCAAAGTTTCTTCCATCAAACACATGGGCTCTATTAGTTGAAATTCCATCATGACTAGTCATGTTCAAGCTTATGGATCTATCTTTGATCAAAGGCACCGACTCTGATACCAATTGTTGGAAATATAACTGAGAGGGTGGGGTGAATCAATTATGTATATAATCTTAAAACCTTTCCTTTTATTTTCTGATTCGTTCTAGATTATTATTTAATGTGTTGTTGATAACTTAACATGCATAGATATACAATATTTGATCAATTACATAGAATACAAAAAGACAATGATTTTCATGAGGAAACCCAAAAGGGTGAAAACCTCTTCTTCTTAGAATGTCAATCAAGATCCAACTTTCATGTACATCATAGTCTTTGAGCTCCAACTCAAATATGAGGCTACAACCTCTGATAGCAAGCTACAACTTGCAAATATCACCAACTCTCAGATTTCTTTGGCACCAACTCCCAGAATATCTTCTAGCACCAACTAGAATTTAGAGGATTGCAATCCTCCCTAGCACCACCCTACCACCCTGAATGAATCTTACAAAACTTCACTTACTTGCTCTGCCTCTGATATGGTATGTTACAAATCCATATCTCCTATACTCTATTTTTCTTTTGCATCGTTCAACTTCTATGCTCTTCTCTTTTTCCTCCTGCGTTCAACACCACTATTGTTCATCTTCTCTTCTACCTTTTATACTCTGTGTTTCCTCTGCATACTATTTATTGTGCCATGGATCTCCCCTTTAGATTATGCACTATGTCTCATCCTGCCCACATGCATCACTCTCGAAAAAGAACACTCTCTTCTCTGTTCTTCATGTCTTTCTCATGCCAAGTTCTCTATGAGATCATCATTACAACTCTTCATCTTCTCTGGTGGTTATTCTAAATCTTTTCATCATCAGTGGTTGTTATCCAAAGATTCCTTGGATTCTCTGGCAGTTGTAACTCTTTGTCTTCTCTGTCAGTTCCAACCAGTCATTTTGGATTCTTTCGATTCTAAGCCCCTTCCTTCATGTGACCATCGACGGTGACCATACGCCTAACCAACAAGCGCTTTGTGACTCGCGACTTCAGGAATCTTGATATGAGACATCTAGATTCTCCCAACTCTCGATATCTGAAGTGGATCCTAGCGAAGTGCTAGCTCCTCTTTTAACCTTCGCTGATGTGACCATGGTTGTGACCACGGGCCTAACTTCTGAGCCTCCAGGTGTCCTTTCTCCAAAACGTGGTTTTAATTTTGTCCCGCCTTCATATTTTTAAAGTTAGTGCACCTTCAATCCCCGAAATGCGATGGGACTGTCGATCTCATGAACTTGACGATGCTCCTAAACTGACAGATCAGATCTAGCCTTCTTAAATCGAAGACTGTGATTTAATTTGTGATCCGGGCTCCAAGAGTTTAAAATTTCAACCCTTGCTTTCCTCTGTACGCCAATATTCTGGAGTGGAAGATACATTGACATGTGTCCCTCTCAGATTAATTGTCGAGATATCCTTCAGGTCTCTAGACTCCAGAGATTTCAAATAGATTTGTTGACATTTTTCCTCTTTAATCCAACATCTATCCTCCACTCCGAGACTTCATCCTTTTCGACTCCTCAGAGCTTTTCTTTTCCTTGAACACTTTCACCTGGAGTCAATGATCTATTCACACGTACCCTCTCGCACGATCAAAAATCATGAGTGACTTCGTCACTTTGGGCTTTGAGAGTTTCAACTTCTATGCACTTGTTTCTCTTGAATCTCTTTCACCCAAATGCATAATCTTCTGACACGTACCCCTCATGGCGATCAATGACCAGTGTCTTCTTCGGGTCTTCGGTGTTTGAGACTTTAATACTTTTAGGCTAATCGCTGCTTCATTCTCCTCCTGAGTTGTCACCTACTGAATAAGTCATAGGCGGTGGAGACTGCTTGTTGTCTTTTTACACTTCCACTTACACTGTCATTCCACTGAACTAGATCAATGAATGAGAGTGCACCTGAAGTGATATTCAGATCGGACAACTAAGAGCGACTTTCGACATTCATCCTTCAAGACTTTGGGAATTTTTACATAGTTGGTGATGAAAATTCCGAAGTAAATCTCCCAGAGTGACGTATCTTGCTTACGTCACTTGTTGACATGGCACGAGCCAATTTCCTCTTGACACTTGTCATCATCTGATTATGCCATGTGTACTTGTTGGTGTGGTCTTCCACATGTCCTTGTTGACGTGGTCTACCACATGTCCTTACCGAGGTGGTCTGCTGACATGGGTAAGACGCGTAGGTAGTGTAGTGGAGGCGGAGGCCGAGCACGGTAGTGGTGTGTGACGTGTATTGGGTCGTGGAGTGCGACGTCCAATTCTGACGGGGGTATGTATGAGTGGTTTGGTGGTTTTCTCAGAGGGGGGGTTAGGCGGTAAGTTGTAATGAGTGAGGGGGGTCTGAGTTGACAAGAAGGTGACACATATGACAGTCCCACATGGGAAATACCACCAAATCAGACACACCCCCACGGTTAAAGGAAAAAAGCTCTGGGGGGGTCTGATATGGCCTGTCAACCGAAGATCTGAGTGCTTGATTATCGACCATTGATATTAGTGTGCCCTTATTCTAACTTATCATGTCCTTCCACTTATTACGATCCGACGACTGACAAAAATTTGGGTGATCAAGATCTCATATCTCAGCCCTTGCTTATCCTGTCCTTCCACTTAAATCAATCAAATGGCTGACAGAAATTCAGGTGATCAAGATATCAGATATCAACCCTTACTTATCCTTTCCTTCCACTTAAATCAATTCGACGACTGTTGGTCCTCTGGATCGGTGATCCAACAACCACTGTCATTCTTCCTCCTCAGCTTCTGATCTCTCCAACTTATAAGGATTTCTAAGTGTTCACGGGTCTCGACCTTTTCTCCTCCTGCACGTCTGTCTCTTGGACCTCATCTGGAAACCACTATCTCTTATAATATTTCTTGTCTTCTGTGCTCTCGAGGTTTGATTCTCTGTTTTTCTTGCCATCAATGACAAGCACATTCTTCCTATAAACATGCCAACACCTTGAAGAATGTCTGGTAGCGAATTCTGGTAGCACAAAGGTTTAGGTAATGGACCCAAGTTTGTTTGATGTATAATGGTATGAATTTTGATATATTTGTAGCTAATACTATTCTATATGGATATTACATGGCATGCCATTTCTGGTGGTATGTTGAACGTCACATAACTCCTCACGGTTTGAGAGTTATGGACTTACGAAGTTGAAGGACCCTCATATGATTGGATTGAAACCCCAAAAGGTCAAAGAAGTCAATGTTCTTGCAAAGAAGAAATTATTTAAATAATAAAGTGAAGTGACAAAGTCAAAGAGGATTATTCAAATAATAAAGTGAAGTGACAAAGTCAAAGAGGATTATTCAAATAATAAAGTGAAGTGACAAAGTCAAAGAGGATTATTCAAATAATAAATTGAAGTGACAAAATCAAAGAGGATTATTTAAATAATAAAGTGAAGTGACAAAGTCAAGGAGGATTATTTAAATAATAAAGTAAATAGAAAACTTTATAATTATGGAAAGTGGTTATAAGAAGGTTAACCCTAAAATGAGGAAAATGGGTTAAGTGGTCAAGTGGCTATTGGATACATGGACAAGTGGAAAATTGGGAAAAGTTGGACATAGGTGACTATATGGATAAAGTGGCCTAGAAGATGCTTCTAAGGAAGCTACTTGGAGAGTATAAATAAGAGGCAAGGCTCTCTCATTTTAATCATACATGAGAATATTGAATATCTATAGGTGACTGAGGTAACCAAAGGATATCTAAGCCTAATTTCAGAGGGAAGGTGAAGTAAAGAAAGCCAAAATACAAGGGAGGATAAATTCTTTTGATGATGCTTTCTAAGGTATGTTATTTATAGGTCATCTCACCATTTTCGCAATAACTTTTTTTCTAGAATGACACAGACCGTGAAATTGGGAGGACATTGAGGAAACATATCCAAGTATATGTGGTACAAATTTCATCTTGTGGGGCATTGTATTTTTGGAGTTACACTCCGTGGAAAATAGGATTTGTGGCTAGTCTTGAAACTAGTCTAAAACAAGTGTTTTGGGTAAAAACATCATAAATTCTTCATAACAGGTCCAAATTCAGTAACACAAAATGTGTTGGTTAGAATACATATTTTAGAATACATAAAATAGGTTGGTGCATGGTTGATGCACTCATTTATGTTACAAGTTGATTACATGTTGTTTGGCACAGATTGGTGTATGGTTGATGCACTTTTTTATAGTACATGTTGATTACAGGTTTAGGTACAGGTTGATGCATGGTTTAGGTTATTGGTACAAGTTGTTTGGTGCAGGTTAATTGGTACAGGTTTACAACAATATATCTCACAGTGATAGTGTGACAGTGGTTCCATCATTCTAATTATACGTCAGGGCGGTTGGATGGGGCAAGGACAGGTGGTTGTAGCCGAAGAACATAGGGGGTTGTAGCCTCCTTCTGGTTGTAGCTAGAGAATTGGGGAGTTAGATATTCCCTCATGTTGTAGCCTGAGAAAATAGGGAGTTGGAGCCTCCTTCCAGTTGTAGCTGGAAAACAAAGGAATTTGGTGCTTCCAATGAATGCAATTCTTCAAGACATATAAGAAAAATCATTATGTAGTTTTCTCCCACTTTGGGTTTCCACATAAAAACACTGGTGTACTGTGTATGTGTATGATTGTTCATTTGTTCATTGTTTACTTACTCTTAAAATATTGGATGATAATGCTACATTGATATAACACTTGCATTATATGGTTAAAAGGATTAGATTGCTCTATTACTGATTCACCTCCCCCTCTCTGTAATCCAACAATTGGTATCAGAGAAGGTTCCTTCAGAAATAAGTTTAACCACTGAAAGGTAGATCATGAAGAGAAACAACATGTATAAAAATGGAATACCACGGTTTGATGGACAAAAGTATGCATTTTGGATGATAAGGACGAAGACATATATAAAGGCATAGGGATTTGAAATTTGGCAATCAATTGTAGATGGATACAAAGCACCAGCGGTTTCGCCGAAAAATGATAAAGCAATGAAACTTGGTCAGAAAAAGTCCAAATCCACAAATGCACTTCTGAATGGTCTTGGAGAATCGATATTCACCAAAGTTGCACATTGTAAATACGCTAAAGATATTTGGGACAAACTTCAAAATATTTATGAAGAAGATTCAAAATTCAAAGCAACAAAGCTTCAAACTTAAAGAGGTAAGTTCAAACAACTAAAGATGAAGGAAGATGAGAATATTATAGCTTACTTTTTACAAGTCGATGAAACAGTGAATGCAATCTTGGGATTGGGAGAAGAAATCAAAGCATATGTAATTGTTCAAAAGGTACTAAGATATCTTCCTATGATATTTGACCTTAAGATATCAACACTAGAAGAAAGAGAATATTTAAACTCAATAACCATGGACAAACTACATGGAATATTCACAGCATATGAAATGAGAACTGAACAGGAAAATCCAAATATAAAAGAAGCAGCCTTCAAAGCATCTAAAAGGTCAAATAAAAAGGGAAAGAAAAAAGAAAAATAACATAGCAGCAGCAGTGACATCTCGGAAAATGATGAAGAAGTGACTAACTTTGTCAGAAGATTGAACAAGGGAACCAATGACAGGTATAGAGGTAAGATTCCTTTGATTTTTTTTAATTGTGATGGTATTGATCATTTTTCTAACAAATGTCCTCATAAGAAAAAGAGAAATGATGAAGGTTACTCAAATAGAAAACAAACATATAAAGGCAAAAGAACCACAAAGAAAGTTTTCAAGAAAAACTTATGCACCAAAGAAGACATCTCATCCTCAAATGAAGATGAAGTCAGTGACAATGAGATAGAAAGAGATCTATTCATGGCAGTAGAAGATTCTGACAACGAATACTCCGAAGAAGAATATGAAGAGGCCAGAGAAGAATATGAAGAGGCAGAAGTTGACTACCGAGAAGAATTGTTGCGTGCCATAAAAGTTATCAGAAGAGAAAAAGAAGAAAAACAAAAAACTACAAGAGGAACTAGACAAGAAAGAAGACACTTAGGAACTAGAACAAATGATCACAAATTTGAAGGTTCAAATTGAATAAGATAAAAGAATTGAAGAAGCACTCAAAGAAAAACTAGAAGGAAGAGACATGATCATTGGAAATTTGGAAGAATAAATTGTCACATTAAGAAAGGATCTTCAAAAGAAAAATATGAAGAACAACTCAAAAGTTTTGAATGACATTATCAACAGTAAAAAAATTCATCATGAGAAGTCCGGACTTGGATACAATTAGACAGAAAAGGGATCAAGTTCCAAAACAACAGAACAAGAAACATATCCAAAAAGCTATGCAAAAACATTCAAAGGGGATAGGAAGGTCTACAAATAAAATTATAGGGACACTCCTCCACCGAGAAGATTCAGATTTCAGAATCAACGACTGACAGAAATAGATAGGCCTCAAGAAGAAGAAGGATTCATAAGAGTACCTCCTTTCAGAATATCTTCAACTCTCAGGTATCAAACTATCTTTTTTGGTTTATGTTATGCATGTAATAATTTTGGACATAAATATGTGAATTGTAGAGCTAACAATAGGAACATAAACAACTTTAAAAGTCATACACAAAAGGGTTATCCAAGAAGGCCTATTGAAACATAGAGAAGAAGTTACAACAGGTTTGAATCTTTGAGCACTGAAGTGGAATGCTACAAATGTAACAACTTTGGACACATGGCCAAAGATTGTAGAATGATAGTCCCTCATAGAGAACCACAACAGAACAACAAAAATCATAGACAAGAACCTCCGAAAAGGACATGGATAAGAAATCAAAATCAATATAGCAATGAAGAATGCACACGCGCTCTACAAGATAAGCAAAAGAAACACGGTTGGTATATTGACAGTCGTTATTCAAAACACATGACGGGTGATAGAGACAAATTTCTTACATTAAGAAAGGAAAGAGATGGACCAGTCTCCTTAGGAAATGATGATTCAACTAAAATCATTGGAAAAGGCACAGTCAGAATTGGGAACAAAAATACCAAGGAAGAAAATGTTCTACTAGTAGAAGATATGAAACATAATTTTTTAAGTGTGAGTCAAATGTGTGACCAAGGTCATAAATTTACTTTCTATACACAAAAGTGAGAGATAAGAAAATAAGGTTCAGGAAAATTGATTGCAACAGTTGTGAGAACTTCAAACAACATATATGTATTAAGTGAATTGGAAATGAAAAGTGTTTCCTAGGAAAGGAAGATGAAAGTTGGCTATGGCACAGAAGAATGGGTTACATACATTTTGACAACCTTGTCAAATTTAGCAAAAGGGAATCAGTTAGAGAAATGCCCCAGATCATGAAACCAACCAATGCTTTATGCAAGCATTGTCAACAAGGAAAACAAACAAATACCAGGTTTAAATCAAAAGAATATTCAATGACAAGACCACTAGAAATAGTGCATACTAATCTAGTTGGACCAACTACAAAAAAAGGTTTAAAAGGTGAGAAATAATTTATGTTATTAGTTGATGATTATACAAGAATGATTGCAGTTTGTTTTCTCAGGAATAAGTCAAAAGCTTTTGAAAACTTCAAGGTATACAAGGAAATGGTTGAAAATGAAATGGATTCAAAAATAAAATGCTTGAGATCTGACAATGGAGGAGAGTTCACTTCAAAGGAATTTATGGACTACTATGTTAGGCATGGAATAAAAAGACAATTCTCTATTGCTAGGACACCTCAACAGAATGGAGTTGTTGAAAAAAAGAATAGGATAGTAGAGGAAATAGCTCGAACAATGCTAATGGATTCCAAATTGACAGATATTTTTTGGACACATGCAATGCATACAATAGTTCGAATTCAAAACAGAGTAATGCTCAGATACCACACTGACAAAACTCCCTACGAGATATGGAAAGGAAGACTAACAAATGTAAAACACTTCAGAGTTTTTGGAAGAAAATGCTACATCAAAAGAGAATATAGCAGAATGGGAAAGTTTGACTCTAGTGTGGAAAACAGAGTACTTGTTGGTTACTCAAGTACAAGGAAATCATACAAGTGTTACAACGTGAGATTGAACAAAGTTGTGGAAAGAATATATGTAACAATTGATGAAACAGGTAGACAAGAATTAAAGGAAAAAGATAATGAATCAATGGAACATATTTACGAAGAAGAAGTAGAATATGAAAAAGAAGTAGAAGGGGAATATGAAGAGGATCCGACAGAAGAAAAAGAGAAATTTCAACAAGTGCCTCCAAAGACACCTAGTAGACGATTACTGAAGAATCATCCTTTAGATTAGATTATCGGAAACAAATATGCAAGAGTTGAGACTAGAAGAAGAATTCATTCACCAGAACAAACACACCTAGGACTCTCATCTACGATTGAACCAACCTCTTTTGAAGAGGCCAGCAAGGATGAATTTTTGAATAAGGCCATGGATAAAGAATCAGATCAAATTGAGAAAAATGACACTTGGGAATTGGTTCCAAAACCAAAGGATAAGAATGTGATCGGCACAAAATGGGTATACATGAATAAATTGAATGAAGATAGACATATTACAAGGAACAAAGATAGATTGGTATGTAAAGGATATGCACAGGTTGAAGGAATCGATTTTGAAGAGACATTTGCCCCAATTTCTAGAATGGAAGCAATTTGATTGATTTTAGATTATGCATGCTCCAAAAATATTAAAGTGTATCAGATGGACATAAAATCATCTTTTCTGAATGGGGAACTTGAAGAAGAAGTCTGCATTGAACAACTGGAAAGATTTCAGTTTTCAGAGAATGAAGATTATGTGTGTAAATTAAAGAAGGCCTTGTATGATCTAAAATATGCTCCTAGAGCATGGTACTCTAGACTAGATAAATATCTACAACAGACAGGGTACAACAAAGGATGTGCAAACAACAACCTCTACATCAAGGTAACTCAAGATAGTATTTTATTAATTGAAGTTTATGTTGATGATATTATTTTTAGAAGTACTGATGACAGGTTAAGCCATAAATTTGCAAAGGACATGCATAATGAATTTGAAATGTCATTACTTGGATAGCTATCATTCTCTCTGGGTCTTCAGATACGTCAAAGAAACCAAGGAATTTTTACTTCTCAAACCAATTATATCATAGAAATGCTAAAGAGGTTCGGAATAGAAGATTGCAAACTAGTTATCACTCCCATACAAACCAGTTGCAAGTTGAGCAAAGATGATGATTCAAAGTCTACAGATCAGAGACAATGCAAGTAAATTATTGGTAGCCTACTATATGCCACATAATTCAGACCAAATGTAATGCAGGCAGTTGGACAGGTGGCACGACTTTAAGAAACATCAAAGGAATCACATGTATTAGCAGTGAAGAGTATTTTTAGATATCTCAAAGGAAAAAAAGATTTTGTATTATGGTATCCAAAAGGAAAGGATCTATCACTTATTGCCTACACAGATGCAGATTGGGCAGGTTGCATTGATGACCGATGAAGCACCAATGGAACAACGTTCTACTTAGGTGAGTGTTTAGTATCATGGCTAAGCAAGAAACAATCATCAATATCTTTATCTACAGTCAAGGCAGAGTATATTGCAGCAACAACATGTTGTACACAGGTTCTATGGATGAAACAAACACTAACAGATATACAGGTTGAGTATGATGAGCCCATTCCAATCTATTGTCATAATACAAGCGCCATCAATATCTCAAAGAACCCGGTGATGCACTCTAAGATGAAGCACATTCCAATCCAGTATCACTTTCGACGAGAACAGGTTGCAGAAAAGAACATCAGAGTTGAATATGTGGGCATAAAATAACAAGTGGTAGAGATCTTTACAAAACCACTTCCACAAGAAGCCTTTGAGTATCTTCTCTAGAGACTCAAAGTTATTTCTACTCCAAAATGAATTCTTTTGAATGCTTATCTTAAATGTCTTAGATGTACATGAGGAAGCACCATAAAGAGGAAAATTCAGGTTGGGAGATCAGACGATTCAGTTAGGGGGAGAATCCCCGAATGGAAAGATACATTTTCTATTGATGACAAAGGGGGAGAGATTTATCAAATGCATAGGATATAGGTATGGTTCCAAGGGGAGTGTTGGTCACAGAGATGTATGCATGGTTCTAGGGGGAGCATGAGTGATATGATTTCAGTATTGCATCAAAGTGTTGTCATCAATGCCAAAGGGGGAGATTGTTGATTAATTGGGTTGGTTTTCATTGATGTCAACCCTTGAAGAAAGTTTGGTAGTGAATTTCGGTAACACAAAGGTTTGGGTAATGGACCCAAGTTTCTTTTATGTATAATGATATGAATTTTTATATATTTTTAGGTAATACTATTCTAGATAGATGGTACATGTCATTCCATTTATGGTGGTATGTGGAACGTTGCATAACTCCTCACGATTTGAGAGTTATGGCCTTACGAAGTTGAAGGAACCTCATATGATTGGCTTGAAACCCAAAAAGGTCAAAGAAGTCAAAGTTTTTGCAAAGAAGAAATTATTTAAATAATAAAGTGAAGTGACAAAGTCAAATATGATTATTTAAATAATAAAGTGAAGTGACAAAATCAAAGAGGATTATTTAAATAATAAAGTGAAGTGACCAAGTCAAGGAGGATTATTTAAATAATACAGTAAATAGAGAAATTTCTAATTATGGAAAGTGGTTATAAGAAGGTTAACCCTAAAATGATGAAAATGGGTTAAGTGGTCAAGTGGCTATTGGATACATGGAAAAGTGGAAAATCGGGAAAATTTGGACATAGGTGACTATGTGGACAAAGTGGCCTAGAAGATGCTTCTAAGGAAGCTACTTGGAGAGTATAAATAAGAGGCAAGGCTCTCTCATTTTAATCACACTTGAGAATATTGAATATCTACACGTGAATGAGGTAACCAAAGGATATATAAGCCGAATTTTAGAGGGAAGGTGAAGTAAAGAAGGCCGAAATTTGAGGGAGGATAAATTCTTTTGATGATGATTTCTAAGGTATGTTATTTATAGGTCATCTCACCATTTTTGCAATAATTTTTTTTCTAGAATGATTCAGACCGTTAAATTGGGATGCCATTGAGGAAACACATCCAAGTAGCTATGGTATGAATTTCATCTTGTGGGTCATTTTATTTTTTTATTTACACTCCGTGGAAAATAAGGTTTGTGGCTAGTCCTGAAACTAGTCTAAAACATGTGTTTCGGGTAAAAATGTCATAACTTCTTCATAACATATCCAAATTTAGTAACGCCAAATGTGTTGGTTAGAGTACAGTATATAGTATTCTGTGTAAAATTTTCATATCCATACAACAAATACTCTATGCGGGGCACGCTCTACAAGTTCACTCTCTAGAATAATCCATAATTCAACAAGGTATGTCATTTTTTCTATAACTCCTTTTCTGAGAGGTGTCAAATAGTGACACCTAGATGAATTGCATAAAATACACAGAAGAACATTGTGTACTAATTTCATATCTTAATTCATTACAGGTACATAGTTATGATTATTTCAAGTTAGGGTTGTTGACCAATCCAAAACTAGTCATGTCAGACTAAAGTAAAGTTTGATGAAAATTCTAGTTTCTTGTTGTTAAAGTTAAGGAAGGTTTGCAGGTTGAGGTACAGGTTGGTGCATGTTTTATGCACTTGTTTATGGTACAAGTTGATTACAGTTTGTTTGGTACAGGTTGGTGCATGGTTGATGCACTTTTTTATGGTACATGTTGATTACAGGTTGAGGTACAAGTTGATGCATGGTTTAGGTTATTGGTACAGGTTGATTGGTATAAGTTTACAACAATATATCTCACAGTGATAGTGTGACAGTAGTTCCATAATTCTACTTATACGTCAAGGCGGTTGGATGGGGAAAGGACAGGTGGTTGTATCCACCTTCAAGTTGTAGCCGAAGAACATAGAGGGTTGTAGCCTCCTTCTGGTTGTAGCTAGAGAATTGGGGAGTTGGATTTTCCCTTAGGTTGTAGCTTGAGAAACTAGGGGGTTGGAGCCTCCTTCTAGTTGCATCTGGAAAAACAAAGGAATTTGGTACTTCCAATAACTGTAATTCTTCAAAACATACAAATAAAAGCATTATGTGTCTTTCTCCTGCTTTGGGTTTCCACGTAAAAACATTGGTGTACTATGTATGTGCATGATTGTTCATTTTTCCATTGTTTATTTACTCTACAAATATTGGATGATAATTCTACATTGATATAACACTTGCATTATATGGTTAAAAGGGATTAGATTGCTCTATTTCTGATTCACCCCCCCTCTCAGTGATCCAACAATAGTATCATCAACATCACTCCCCCTTTTAAGGGAGGTCCTTTAGAACAACACCAAGTTTGTCTCGGAAGTGCTCAAACTTCACACGAGACAAAAGCTTGGTCAACACATCTTTATCCTTCTCATCTGTGCCAACATATTGGAGCTTAAATATCCCCTATGCACCACATCACAAATGTAGTGATACCATATATCTATGTGATTCAAATTATCATGGAACACTAGCTTCTTCGTCATCTTTATACAAATCTAGTTATCACATAGAATCATAGTGGATTCCATCTCTAGATCGAACAGACCTGTCAACAACTTCTGAAGCCATATGGCTTCACAACTGGCAGAACGTGTTGCGATGTATTCCACTTCTATCGTGCTGAGAGAAATACTAGATTACTTCTTTCTTTTCCATGAAGTCATGGTTGAATCCAAACTGAAAAAACATCCTGAAGTGCACATTCTATTTGAGACACTTATAGCCCAATCTGAATCAGTATAACCACGCAGTCTGAAGTCATGATCTCTAGTATAACATATACCATAATCCAACGTACCCTTAAGGTATCTCATCACATGATTTGCAGCTACAAGGTGAACATGTCTAGGCTCTAGTACTAGATACTGACTCAAGGTGTTCACAAAAAAGAATATGTATGGCCTGGTATTCTTCATATACATCAATGAACCAATAATCTGTCTATATAGAGTATCATCAACCAACTTTGATGAAGTATCAACTAGGAGCTTCAAACTCATTTCCATGGGTGTGTTCATGGATTTATATTCCAACATGTCAAATCTCTTCAGTATTTCAACCACATACTTCCCTTGGTTAAGGAATATCTTCTCTGAGCTCTGCCAAATTTTAAGACCTAAGAAATAATGAATCAAGCCTAGGTCTTTCATATCGAACTCTGCAACAAGCTTCTTCTTTCAATCTGTGATGAAATTTTCTTCCCCAGTCAGGAATAAATCATCCACGTGTAGTAGTAATGTAACTGGATCCATTCATAACTTTGAAGTAAAGGTTAGGATCAACTTTACTCTTGGTAAAGCCAAAGCTCATTAGAAAACTATCAATCCTACCATACCAAGCTCTTGGAGCTTGCTTCAAATTACAGACATGAGTCTTCCAGTCCTTTATTTTAAAACCAAATTTTCACATCACATTGTAACAACCTGGTACACTTGCTCAACTGCAACTTAATCTGCACAACCATGTGTTATCTCTATGTTCTTTCTGCAAACCACTATCTATCTCACTGCCTGAGAGTATGTCCTCTACTCTCTCTATAATTGTTCCTTCTGGAACCGGGACTCTGCACCTATAGCTTCTATTTCTAAAGCTGAGAATAACTTTCTCCATTCTCACTGTAGCTATTGAACTCTAAGAGTAGCTCCTCTATTTTATCATGGGAAAATTTTCATTTGAGAGTAGCTCAATAACTGATATTGAAGGTATATTTTCTCCTTTCATGGAGGTAATTCATTCTCACATACAGGGACTGCTCCCCCTGAATCTAATACTATATTGAAATCATGGTTGTTTTGGTTGTCTTTACGAATACTGGAACTATTTATTCGATTACTAGAGAAAGTGTCTCATCATAGACTTATCCCTCTTGCTAGGAGAATCCTCTGGACACAAATCATGTTTTGTACATAACTATACTACTATCTTCAACATGCTTGATCTATTAGATCAAACTTGGAATTCACCACTGACTTCCCTTATGGTCTTAATAAGGAAAAATACAGTCCTTCTGACTAGATTCCTCCTATGTTATTGAAATAAGGGAATCTTCTCGGGAGATTTCATGTCTCCTGGAAGTCTTTGAAGCTACTATCTAGTCTTCTCAACTCATGGCATTTTTCTATCAGTCTTGGAAGATGTCTGTTTTTCCCATCTAATCCTTTCTAATATCAGGATTACTCTGAGTCTTCATTTCTTCTAAGTCTACAAAAACTTCATAGTCTCTGTGGGATATACTTGGTGTTGAATACAAAGTCTTAATATGAAAAGATGAGTCAGACTTCAAACAAATTATGCTTCTTGTCAAGGTGGCTTCATTATCCATTGACCAAGTCTACTGTGAGTTCTATTCTAATGTTTGGTCATCTTTGGAGCATTATGCTCCTCATGATCTATCTTCATATGAGATGTCATGTATCTAGCAAAAGTAACTTCTTATTTGTATTCTTATTTGGTACATGGATGTATATGGTTATGTATACATCTTGGATAGTATGCTCCATGTCTCATCTAATATATTTCCTCCTGCAATCATCACTATAGCTCCCTCATAGTTATCACCTCTGACCTGCCCGTAACAAGAACAACAAGGGAGAAATAGTAGACAAGGATAATACTCTTTATAATAATAATAAAAACAATAATGAGAACAATTGTCACAGTATCTCCTTCAGAGCTATCACTTGTGACCTTTCTGAAACAAGGGTCGAAAGTAAGAAATACAATAATAAGAAATGAGAGAAACACTCTTCTAGTGTTGTGATCAATCATTCCTCCATGGTAATGTGGAAAGAAAACAAGAAGTTTCTCCTAGAGGAGATGTTAGATATATCTAGTAAATGATTACAGTAAGCATTTATCTCAATATGCTCACGTGCTACCAAATATAAAAATTTCAAAGATTGCTATCTCAAATATAGTGTTTGCTTGTAACGAGGTAGTTATCAAACTTGATATGTGCAAATTTGAATCTTATCAACTTAATCAATCAAACCTGGAACTTGGAGTCTTTGTTCTCAAGAATGAGTGTTGTTTCTTTTCTTCCTAGTCTCCTTCACTCAAGATGACAAGTATTTTCTTCAACCTATCACTGTACTAAGATAATATGTTTTCTTGACAGAAATATGCGTTAGAGAATAAGCTCTATATTCTCAAATTTAATCAATCTAATACCTTGACTTTAATTTTGACCAATGGTTAGTATGATGGTTATAATTTCAGCATACAATCTAGATGTTCATAAGATCAAAATAATGTCATAACAAATAAATGCATATTAAAATAATCAAACCTAGGGTGCATTATTCGTTTGAATGTGCTAGATCTGAGATCCCTCTAGAGATATGATTGTTATTTGGATAACATATCCTTTCTCCTACAAATACCCTTTAAAACTAATAATACAATTTAAGCATATGTAATTACATACCTTTGAAAATATTCATAGGTAGTGGCACCATCTGACAACAACGACAAAAAAATAACAAATCTTTAAAAATTTCAAGGGTGCTACAACTTGTAATTTAAAGTTAGCTAGAAATTTTCTAGGGTAAGGTGCACTAGGACAATAAAAATCAGTCCCAACACTTCACAAAAACTTTCACTACAACTGGTGCAAAGAAACTGGCATGAAGGAACTAGCACTACAACTACAACTTAGGGTTTTATGAGGAAACCCTAATTTCTCCAACTTCAAGTTTTTGAATTTTGATCCAGGGACTAAATGCATTGGGAAGAGGTGAGTTTGTTGTAGATGAATGTTTCATGAAATTCCAAGTTTTACCCCTTGAAACTGGACCTACACAATTCTTGACTGGTACTTCTGGTATTGGTTCTGGTTTCCTGGTTTTCTGGTTTTCTAGTACTAGTAAAAACTAGGGTTTGACTTTCTAGAGAAATTGGACACTTAAAAAGTTCTCTCAAGATGCCACAAGATGAACTAGGGAAAGGTGCACTTCCCAAGATAGTTTTTGGTCAAAAACTCCTCTTCAATAAAAATCCCTATTTTTCTTGTACGACAACAGTGACATTTTAAGACACGTAGTGAAAGATGCTATATTTAGTCAAGATCTGATACCATGTTAAGTTTTACTATTGTTATTAGGTTATTTCCAAATTACATGAGCATTCAATGCATTTACAAAACAACAACATAAAGAGGATCACTGAAAGAACCACAATCACAAGGTACACAACATTTTATCCTGGGAAACCCTCATGGGGAAGAAAACCTAGCAAAACTTCCTCAATAGTATATTTCCAATACAATGCCAAGACTAAGACCAAAACACCAAGAATAAGCTAAGACTGAGCATGCACCTCTCTTCTCCTTCCTCCTGGAATTGCAACTTCCTTCAAAATATGCACACTAGATGAGTGAATGAGTGGATGTAAATGATACACCAACCTCACATATAAATACAAGTGTGAGATGGCACTAGGGTTGTGTCTCTTCACTTGGTTGAGCCGAATTCTCCTAGAAGTGGCTAAAACCACTTTATAATTACTAGGGGCTGACTTTACGAATACCACTATACAAATATAGTTTGACAAATCTACAAAATGGGATTTGATCTTATACAAGACCTGACATGATCAATCCGCAAAAGTCGATTTGATCTATAATATAATAACTCAAATATAATTAGAATATTCTTCGAAGTTACAATATTTCAACAGGGTTGTGGGTTATTTAATTGTGAGGGGACTATGAGAGGCACCCTTCTCTTGTGGATTCCTAGCCCCAACTTGATGGTGAATTGATGTTGAGATTTGGAACAAAAGGTCTATGGTTGGGTGGAACATCCTTCCAAAGCAGCTGGTTGCATAGAAATTTTAAAAGATAAGTGTTTAATTATTTTTTGAGTTTCCCTTATGAGATTTTATGCCTGTGTTTTATTATCTACAAGAGAATAATTTTTATGGGTTGTTGTAAATGATTTTATGGTTGGATTATGTTCTTTTAGAATTTTGTATATGCATTTAGTTATGTCTATCATATTTTAGTTAAATATGTGTTAAATTCGTAGTTGTTAAGATAAAAGAATTAATTAGTAAAATAAATCTTCGAATTTATGTGTTTTTCCACAAGTAATGTTCCTAGGTTAAGTTGGGGTACGTTACACCGTGAGAGAAAGAGGGGATAAAGGGGGTAAGTCTTTTATTATTTTTTTATTCACCCATATTGGTTTTATTTTAGAAATTGGTTACATTAGCTTCTTGGGGGAGGCCATGTGATTCTTGGTTCTTATAATTATATAAACATTGTTTGTGGGTTTTTTGGGGGTTGTTCTTTGTTGATCATTCATTTCGGGGTTAATCATTCAACCACTCATCTTCCTCATTCTTTTTCATTCATGTGCTCTTGTTTTGCGCATGAAAATGAATGGATGGAGGTAGAGAGAAATTGCTAGATGGCTTGGTAGAATTACATATCATTCTAGGAGGGAATGGATGCCCATGCACATGAGATTGATGGAAGTTATGAATGAATTGTCCACAACTAAGATTCCTTGGAATTTTCAGCATTAATGTTTCTTGACCAATAGAATTGGAGCCTTGAAAAGAAATTTGAACAACCTGACAGAGTGTATTGCGAAGAAAGAGGTTCATTTATTTGGGTTGTGCAGGCTAAAGGGGAAGAGAGTTGGAAATTAGGATTGTTGTATGGATGGGAAATATGATAGCCTGTTAGATAAATTCTATGTGTAGAGTCGGTTTAGGACCCATCCTTGTGGATTCAGAGCCCTAGTTCTTGGGTGACCTACTGTTGAGACATGGAACAACAATGTCTATGGTTGGGAGGAGCGTCCTTAGTCTGCAACTAGTTAGTGAACGGTTTAATCAATGATAAGTGATCTCTATGTTTTTTGTATATTTATATTCCATTGTGTATTATTATTATCCCTGAGTCAATGATGTGTTTATGCCATGCCTTTTTTTGTTAATGTTTTGCATGTCATGTTGTTAATCCTTATTTTATGGTTTAACATGTTTTGGTTAATTGCATGCTTGGATTCATGTTCTTCATTAATTAAATATTGGAACATAAATTTGAAATTAGTCTAAGGGGGAGAATTTAAAAATACTTGTGAAATGGGTATGCTTCAGATCAATATCTAGGAAAATCGTTTTTAGGATTGTTGATCCGGGTACATTACAATGGTATTCAAAGCATTCTAGAGATTTGTTTTTGGTAGCATGGCTTAGCTGGGTGGTTGGGTATGTTATAGGTAGTGCCCCGAAACAGGTATGATTTTTGCGATGTATTATTTAAAAAGGGGTCCTTCACTGGGTGGATACAATAGTTGTAACTTAAGATGAGTTCTTAGGTACTTTGTAGTTGGAATACATAATTTAAAACACTTTCTATCCACTTATGAGGGGTAGTTCCCCAAAACAGGCATGATTTCTACAGTGTATTATTTAAAAAGGGGCCCTGCACTGGGTGGCTACAACAACCATAAGTTAATATGAGTTCTTAGGCCATTTTCATTTGGCATACATAACACACAACATTGTTTGGCCACTGAAGAGGGATAACACCATGAAATAGGCGTGAGTTATGTGAAGTATTATTTAAAAAGGGGTCTTGCACTTGCTGGCTACAAAAACCGTAATTTAAGATGAGTTCTTAGGCCCTTTGTAGTTGGAAAACAAAACTTACAACATTGTCTAGCCTATGATGAGGGGTACCCCCCTGAAATAGACATGAGTTGTGAAATGTATCGTTTAAAAAGGGTCCTACATTGGGTGGCTACAACAACAACAACTTAAATGAGTTCTTATTCCCTTTGCAGTTGGAATACAGAATGTATGTCTAGCCAATGATGAGGGGTAGCACCCCAAAATGGGCATGAATTCTATGATGTATTATTTAAAAAGGGGCCCTGCACTGGGTGGCTACAACAATCGTAACTTAATATGAGTTCTTAGGCCCTTTGCAGTTAGCATACAAAACATACAACACTTTCTAGCCACTTATGAGGGGTAGTGTCCCGAAACATGCATGAGTTTTGTGTTGTATTATTTAAAAGGGGGTGCATGCGAGAAAGTAAAATATGAAATGGTGGTTTCAAACCCATCAGTTTGCAGTATTTACCCATGGTATTTGGGGTATTTTCCCATGGTATTGGAAATCAATTATTTGATTTAGGGATATGTCCCTTCATGAAGGGTTATGAAAAGGTATAAAAAGAGAAAGCATTGAGAGAAAGTGTGCATGTGAAAAATGGATTAGCAAATATTAAATTGTGAAATTAATTTCATGTCATCTTTGAATTTTAGTGATAACTTTTTTTCTAGGATGTTTAAGATCTTGAAATTTGGAAGAGACAGTGGAGAGATATTAGTGCACATGTGGTGCAAATTTCATATGTTGGTTCACAATAATTTCGAAGGTATTTCCTATGGAAGTTAGGGTTCTTGAATGCTCCTAAAGTCAATTTCTAGCTTGGCACTTTCACTATAACTTATTTTCTGGGATGTTTCATACCTTGAAACTATTGTTTTTCTTCATATGTGATATAATTGATATATTATTACAATGATGAGTGTTCCATATATAGGGAACATGTAGTGACCATCCATGAAAGGATGTGTCCCTTGAATAATCAATAACTATTTATTATTATCATTTACTTATTATATATGATATTTAATGATCAATAATTAGATTATTAATTATTATTCTAAGAGAATGTCTTCCCGATGTTGTCCAAACATCAACACTGCCTCTCAATGAAGGAGACATTATGCATCATGCCAATATTGTCTCTGAAGTATACAAACTTCACCCTAGACTCATGACACTTGTATTTCAGTCTTGGGAGACGTCTCTCTCCCACGTGAACCAAGAAGAAACTCCTTCTGTAACTCTCCCTTTTTAGCCAATTGTCTCTCTTTGAGATGAGGCTCACTCTGGGTCTGCATGTAATAACATGTAGCATCTTGAGTCTTTATCATTCCTTGTCAAATCACCATGACTAAGACAATTACCACACTAGGATATTTCACCACAAGTACACACCTATGAGTGAATGTTAGCCTCATGCTAAATGACACGTGGAAATCACTTCAAGGACCTTGAGTCCATATTATTCCTTTTCATGATCAAGGAAGGACTACGTCTGGGCCCACTTACCACAAGTGCACCTTTATGATATATGTATTCTATCTCCCTTAGTCTGTAGCCCAATCTAGGATAAGTTCCACCCGATGTTGAAACATCAACACTCCCTCTTAGCTAGGGAGGTATCTTTCCATAGTAGTACACAACTATTTTCCAGATACATGCATTCTCTTCCAGTGGTACACAACCACCATAGTAGTAAAAGGTTTTTCATGCATGGCACTCCCATGTGGACTTCTAGAGGCTACACCCTCTATAAACACTAGGTTCAACTCCCATAGTGTGTGACGCCAAGGGTCAACTCCCTTGACATGTCCTCATGTTCTCTCCACATGGGACATTGGGATATAAGTCCAAATGCACTTATCCCTTCTTGAATATGTGTCTTCACAGATCAACTCAACTCAATTCACAAAGGAGTGCGATCTAGAGAATGTTTGTCACACATGGCACTCCCATGTGGACTTATAGAGAGTACACCCTCTAGAAACACTAGGGTCAACTCCCATAGTGTGTGACGTCAAGGGTAAACTCCCTTGAAATTTCCTCATGTTCTTTCCACATGGGACATGTCCTCATGTGCTCTCCACAACGGACGTTGGGCTATAAGACCAAACACACTTATCCCTTCTTGGAAAAGTGTCCCACTTATCCCTTCTCGTATAAGTGTCATCACAGATCAACTCAGCTTAGTCATAGAGGGGTATGATCCAGATTATTTCTCAGGAAGCTGCAAACATCAGCACTCCCTCTCAGTGAGGGAGGCATTCTCTACCACAACAAGCTTGTCATGAAAGTACTTGAACTTTGTCTCGGTTTGGTAAGAACATCAACAACCTTCTCATCTATAGGAAGGTATAGCACCAATACTTCCTTCCTCTGCACCATGTCTCAGATGCAATGGTACTTGATATCAATGTGGTTCGATTTGTCATGAAACACTAGATTCTCTGAGATCTTCACACAACTTTGGTTACCATAATAAATAATGGTGGAATCCAACACATGTTTGGATAAATCTGCAAGGATCTTGTGAACCTACACTACTTCACGGACTGACATACTTAATGCAATGTACTCTGGTTCTTTTTTTCTCAAATCCATATAAGTCTATTTCCTGCTACATCAGGAAACCATGGAAGATCCCAAACTAAAGGAACACTCAAAGGTGTTATTTCTGTCCACTACGCTCCATGCCAAATCAAAGTCAATATATTATTTCCATATAATATCAATAATGGAAGTATATATCAGACCATGTCCAACTGTGCCTCGCAGGTATCTCAACACATGCTTCAAAACAATCTAGTGTTTGGTTTGGCTAAAATTGGCTAAGTGCATAAATTGGCTAAGTGCACTCACTGCATAGAAAATATTTGGTTTGGTGTTAACCATATACATCAATGATCCAATCATTTTTTTTACAAAGTTAGATCAATTTCGTCAGAATCGAAAAAAGATACACTTAGTTTATTTAGATTCATCACCATTGGTGTAGCCATAGGCTTCAAGTTCAACATTTCAAACTTCTTCAATATCTCAATTGTGTACTTCCCCCGACTCAGGAAGATCTCATCGGTTCTCTACCACACCTCTAGTCCCAAGAAGTAGTGCATCATACCAAGGTCCTTCATCTCCAACTTAGAGGCCAACACATACTTGCATTCAACAATAAGGCTCTTTGTACTGGTGAGGAATAAATCATCAATGTAGAGGACCAAAATCAGGGACTCATCATTAAAATTATTGTAGTATTGGTTGGGATCGACAACACTTTTTTCGAAGCCCAAAAATCACCAGGTGTCCATCAATCCTTGCATACCAAGCTCGAGGTGGTTTCTTGAGTCCATACAAGGCCATCTTCAACCTGCACACATGAGACTCCTTCTCATGTATCACGAAACCATCTAACTTCTCGATGTATGCTTCTTCCTCAATCTATCCATTGAGAAAGGTTGTCTTTACATCCATCTGATGTACTCTCTAACCCATGGATATTGCAGTGGAAATAATCATCCGAATAGAAGTGTTTCAAGAAACAAGAGAAATGTCTCCTCATAATATATTCCCTCCAGCTGAGAGAATCCTCTAGCAACAAATCTTGTTTTGTGCCTCTTGATTCTCCCATCAACTGTGGGTTTGATCTTGTAGATCCATTTGGAAGTCACTACAAATTCCCCTTAGGTCTAAGAATAATATCCCACACATCATTCTTCATGATGTATTGATACTCCTCCATCATGACATCTCTCCATACTGGATGACTAGTTTCCTCCTCATAACAGGAAGGCTAAAAATGAATGACGTGGCTCATAGCTGCGACATCATGAATATCTTTCAGGTATATTTCTCAATCGAAAGGTACCACGAGGAGCTACATATAATTCTACCTCCTACAGATTATGACGATCCCATGTAGGTCTCTTCCAAACTACTACAATATCTTCGGGAACATTAATTGGGGCTACATGATCAACATGATCAATTGGATCAATTTGATCAATCTCCATGTGAGATCCTCTAGATCTCTTTAAAGGATACCTCCTCCGCAAAGGTAACATCTTTGCTCACCTCAATCTATCTCTGACTAAGGATGTAGATCTAGTATGCTTTCAAAGACTCGGTGTACCCCACAAATGTACCCTTTTTGCCTGAAGGGTCTAGCTTGATCCTTTTTTCCTTGGGTACATGAATTTATATTGAACACCCAAATATCCTAAAGTGTCCAACCTCATACTTCACTTCGGTGAAGGCCTCCTAGGGCATAATGTTCCTCAAAGTATTATGAGGACTTATGTTTTGAACATACACTACAGTCATGGATTCCTTTGCCAAGAGAAACATAGGTAAATTTTGATCATGCTAAGTCATCTTGGACCATAATTGATATATCGAGGTTCCCTCATGAAACCAATGTCTTAGGAAGCTGAAAAACATCAACACTCCCTCTAGAGCCGGAGGTGACTCCTCATCTGTCTTTTCTCCCTCTGACATTGAGGGTAGATCTTCCTCCTTCTCTAGAGGTAACTCAATCTGTGCTCCCTCTGGATGTAGTACTTCCTCCCTCTCTGGGAATGCCTCTACATATACTCGAATTGTTTCCATGCCTTCTTCCTCAACATCTCATGGCTCGACTCATGTACTGGGATTTCTACACATGCTCCCTCTGAGTCTCATAATATGTTTTCCTCCTCTAATGGATCTACCATAGTTGTGCTACAGTCGGTCTTAACGCATTGTATCCATGATCATTGGAACTGTCTCTGCTATCTTGCATGGTCCCGTTCTGGGAGGTACATTGCTCCTAGAGACTTCTTGTCTCTGAGCATCATGTTTGGCAATGCCTCTCCTTGATATCATGTTGGAGGGTCTTTTCCTCCATGTATTCTTCCTACGACCGTCATTATGGATCCTTCTCATATCTATTACATGTGACCTTTCTGGAACAAGAACCAAGAACAACAAAAAGTATCTCCTAGAGGAGATGAATTTATCTTGTGCACAACTATATATAGTGACCCTCCAAATAATATGTCTTCTACTATGACCAACACACATCCATCATATACTCGATTTCATACGACTACCAACACACATCCACCATATACTCGATGTCATACGGCTAACCATGTTAATTTTCTAGTGTTAAATTAAACAAGCACAATTTTCCACAAGTGGTAATTACTTCCAATGATATACGATATTACTTTAGTAAGCACTAGAACATCAGTAAGTAACTCAAAAAATTTCAACTTCTTAGTCTCTTCCTTAAATCACCTATCCCACGTGTGTCTCTTCCTTAAATCACTTATCCCGCATGTGAGAGAGAAAAAATACGTGTCTCTATTGTTGTGTCTTTCAAGTGTCTTTTTATAGTAATATTAGATTGATCTAAGAAAGACACGTCCCTTTGAAAATTTAAATTCAAAATTAAATTCAATTTTCTTTCTTATAAATAGTTGGAGAATACCTATGTAACTAACCAAAGATTAATTTGGTTATAATACATCCACATAGAATTTGACTTTGTTAAATTGTTCCTCCATAATTCATGTGATTCTTTGCATAAATATAGGTAGAAGTAAATATGCATTACATTCATTGTATTTAGGTAATTAGACATTTTTACTAGAAATTACTGCCCACCATAATTTATGGAATTCTTTCTATAATTTAGGTAGGAGTAAAAAAGTAAATATGTTCTACATAGAGATTGTAACAACCCCATAAATTTAACACTCCCAACATATTACTCTACTCTCATGTTCATGGGCCCTCTTGTGAAGGACTTAAGGCCAGTCCCTCTCTGATACCATGTTTTTCTTCTTCATATGAGATATAATCGATATATTATTACAATGATGAATGTTCCATATACAGGGAACATATGGTGACCATCCATGAAATGATGTGTTCCTTGAATAATCAATATCTATTTATTATTACCATTTACTTATTGTCCAAACATCAACATAAACTTTGTAGAGATAGAGGAGAAGTATTTTTGTATATGTGGTACAAATTTTAGATGTTTTTGTTCTATACTTTTTGAGATATTCCATGTGGAAGATAGGGTTCATGAATGCTCTAGAAATAAATTTCAAACAAGTCATCTTGACACTTTCGCTATAAATTATTTTTTGGGATGTTTTAGACCTTGAAAATTGCAAAGTTAGAGTAGATATCTTGTTGTACATGTGGTACTAATTTCAAATTCTAGTTAGCTATATTTTCAGATCTATGCCCTATTGAAGGTAGGGTCTTGAATTCTACTAAAATTAGTTTCAAACAAGTGAGCTTGACACTTTTGCTATAACTTATTTTCTGGGATGTCTCAGACCTTGAAACTTTGCAGAGATAGAGGATAACTCTTGATGTACATGTCGTACAAATTTCAGATGTTGGTTCTCTATACTTTTAGCAATATTCTATGTCGAAGTTAGGGTTCCTGAATGCTCGTAGAATCAGTTTCAAACATGCCAACTTGGAATTTTAACTATAAATTCTTTTTTGGGACTCTTTAGACTATTTAAATTTTAGAGAATATAGGAGACATACAAAAGTACCTCATGTAAAAATTTCGGAATCATATTTGAAAAATTGGATCCATGGCATGTTGTACAAGTTCATTTTTGGGAAGAGGCCCAAAACAACAAACTTTGAGAAAGTTACTATTTGGAAACTCAAATTTTGGCTAGACCTGGTAAAGGTGGAAGTAGTGAGTAGACCTGGTGAAGGTAGAAGCAATGAGTAGACCTGGTGAAGGAAGAAGAAGTAAGAAGAACTGGTGAAGGAAGAAGTAGCAAGC
This sequence comes from Picea glauca, assembly GCA_000966675.3. Classification (NCBI taxonomy): domain Eukaryota; kingdom Viridiplantae; phylum Streptophyta; class Pinopsida; order Pinales; family Pinaceae; genus Picea; species Picea glauca. Next base: position 530,037 of record JZKD02S1189090.1, on the reverse strand, counting down.
AGACTCGGTGAAGGTTGGTCCATCTCACACAAAGAGATTGGTGTCTCTTGCTAAGTTGGTTTTTAGAGGTGGGGATTGGTTTCTCTAGTAGATTGGCGTCTACGAAGATGATTTGTAAGAGTAGGTTGGTGTCGCTCAAAAAAAGAGATTGTTATTTCTTGCTAAGTTGGTGCTTAGCAGTGTAGATTGGTGTCTTTAGTAGATTGGTGTCTATGAAGATCTATAAGAGTTTAGGTTGATGCTTACCAGGATTTCACCGACAAAAGAGGGTGGAAAAAAACCCGCAAACCCGACAAAAGGGAAAACCCATCACCCACAACGAATGGAAGTGTCCTTCGGTGCCCCCGTTGGACTTGAAACCCTGATCTCCCATCTCCCTGCATTTTTTTGGGATGCGGCTAGCAAAAACCTAGCCGTAGAGCCCTCAATCTGCTCCCCGCCTGGCTTCAACACATTGCACGTCGTCGGGCTTGTTCAAGTCTGCTCCATGATGAAACTGTTGTGAGTTCAAATGACAACCGAATACACAGATAGAAAATACAGTGAACACTCACGCCCGAGATCTAGCCTTCGGCTTGCACGTAGAGTCCTCCGGTGCCGTCGTCAGACTAAAAACCCCACTCGTCCATCTCCTTGGAGATTTCTGGGGTGCGTCTAACGAAACCCGGTGATCCCAACGAACTCGGCGTTCACCAACGAACTCGACACCCTCCATCTACATCAACTATATTCTATGACTGTGGTTGTGGCTGTAGTAGGCTATAACTAAGGTAAACCCTAACTGCAACCTTCGCATCTCGCTCCTTTCGCTCTATCGGCCAAAACCAATTTCCAATTAAAACTCTTTAGAATACAGCGTTACCTCTATTAGGTTAAATTTTCTACTTTCTTGTTGTAACATAGTTACCAACTTAATGAGAGATGTGACCTCAAACTCTAGCCCCCAAAACCCATATTTTTGCATAAAAAACATCAAAATCAACCCCCAATAAAAAAGTAGTGCTATTGGTAGCACCATTTTTTTAAACGTGGTCAAAATTACAACATTTTTCGAACATGTCCTTCAAAACTCAGACAATAGCTCAAAAAAACCTTCAAATCGGCACCAAAAAAAAATGTTACAGATATTTTAATTTTTTTTCAAAACTTTAAATTCATAGATATTTTGAAATTGTATTTTGAGCAGTCGGTACCATTAAAACCAAAACCTCAAAATCAACCATCAAATTGAAATGTATTGCTACCGATATCACCTATTTTAAATTTGGGGTATTAAAATGACATTTTTTTAAAAGTGGTAATCGAAATCATTGTTAGTGCAAACAAAATCATTAAATCAACCCTTAAATGCTTACTTTTAAAATCTTAGTTTATGCCACCAAACACAACATAATACATAATGCCATAAAAACAATACATTTAAAAATATATATTCAAAACCCAA
>JZKD02S1189090.1:515733-528583 GCA_000966675.3 Picea glauca | reverse complement strand
GTGGAAACATATGTAGAGATTTTACAGATCTAGATAGATGCATGTATATCTGTATTTTTGCCAATGTTTTAGGATTGTTAGAAAATATAGATAAGGGATGATTATGCAAAGTTGGCATGATTGTTAGAAACATATACAGACTAGGCTTGAATTTTAATATACTCAACTAGTACAGGATTGGTGGGAGTTACACCTATCATATATACTGAAGTTCTCAAAATTTGAATGGCAATTGTTGTGCAGAAGAAACTTGACAGCCAGTGCAGCTCGTCCTAATCCACAGGGATCTTACCACTACGGGAAAGTCAACATTACTCGAACAATAATACTGGCAAACTCAGCCCCCATYATTAATGGCAAACAACGCTATGCAGTRAATGGTGTTTCCTACGTGCGTCCCAACACACCATTGCAGCTTGCAGATTACTACAACATCAGTGGAGTGTTCACCTTGGGAGGCATTCCTGATACTCCCAACGGTGGATCTTCATATAGCTACTTGCAGAGTGCTCTGTTGTCTGCGAAATACCGTAATTTCGTTGAGATAGTGTTTCAGAACAATGAAAACACTACCCAGTCATGGCATTTGGATGGATATTCCTTCTTTGTAGTGGGGTAAGTTGCATGAAGTCTCTTTGGGCGAAATTTGCTTGATTTTTGTCAATGTTGTTTTGGACTCATGTTTATTGGTTAAGCTAGGGTTGTGATATTGCTCACCAAAATAAAAATCCTATAGACATGTTTAACTTACTTGATTCCATTCGCATTCGGTCTACAGAATCAATGGTGGTACATGGACACCTGCAAGTAGGAATGAATACAATCTCTTCGATGCAGTTTCTCGCAGCACAACCCAGGTTGGCAATCGATTGCGTGCTGAGATTGTATCATGAAGGATAAATTTAAAATGTTAAGAATGTCAATCTCTTACTTTTTATGGCCACAGCCACTGCAACTAATAAGATGACTGTCATGTTGTTTTGTTTCAACGCAGGTGTATCCACAATCATGGACTGCTGTTCTTTTAACTTTTGATAACGCAGGAATATGGAACCTGAGGTCAGAAACATGGGCACGCCAATACCTGGGTCAGCAAACATACATAAGAGTGAAGTCTCCTGTGAAGTCACTGAGAGATGAATACAATGTTCCTCACAATGCTCTCCTCTGCGGGAAGGCTAGAGGCCGCCCACGCGTTCCTCAGTAGAGATTTCAGGATTCTCCAAGTCAGTGTGCAAGCTAATATGGAACTTATCTATGATGAAATAAAATTGAAAACATCGATTGATTTAATAAAGAGACAAACTCATATCTATCTATGAGCTTGATGGACATAGAAGAAGAGGAAACTGTAGAAACAGATGGGGAAGTGAATCTTCAAGAATAACACATTTGTGAGAATCCTGCTGTAATTCATTCTTTGTAGGCACCAACCTATTGGAGATACTAATCTCCACTAGAGCTACATCTACTTTAATGGCACCAACCTATTGGAGATACTAATCTCCACTAGAGCTACATCTACTTTAATTGAGTCTTTTTGCTAGTTTTGCCTTCACTAAGTCTACTTGTTGTTTCCACTTTCACTAATTCTCACTATTTCTACCTTTACAAGTTTGATAAAAACTTGAATTTTCAAATGGTAACTTTCTCAAAGCTTGTTGTTTTAGGCCTCTTCCAAAGAACGAACTTGTACATCATGCCATGTATTCAATTTTGCAAATATGATTATTGAATTGTTCCCTGAGGTAATTCTATGTTTCTCCTCAGTTCTTTGAAATTTTCACAGTATGAAGAGTCCCATAAAAGAAGATATAATCAAAATTCCAAGATGACCTATTTGAGACTGATTTCAAAAGCATTATGGAACCCTAACTTCCACAGTAGAAAGTATAGATAAATAACATATAAAATTTGTAGCACATTTTCACCAAGATCTCTCCTCTATCTCTATAAAGTTTCAAGATATAAAACATTTTTGAAATTTATTTCACGAGCATTCATGAACCCTAACTTCCATAGAGAATATATATGAAAGTATAACAAACCAACACCTAGAATCGGTATCATATGTACCGATTTCAAGAGCATATTAAAAAAATGGGGTGCATGTGAAAAAGTAAAAAGTGAAATGGTCATGGATAGAAAATTTTAGGTGTTGTATATGGCACCTGGGATATTTTTCCGTGCTTTTTCCCAAAAAAATATTTTCCAATTTTGATTTATTCTAAAAATGATTCACTCAAAATTTTATAGAATAATTTTTTTTTACATGAGAAATAGCCCAAATTTTACAATAATAAATAATAATAATAATCTAATTTTATAAAGTCTATGGACATATACATACCCTACCCCCTCTAGATCTGAACTTGTGACCTCTTAGGAGGAAACACATGTTCTTAACCATTAGGCCCACTTAGGTTTTATAGTTTGCATAAAAGCTATATAAAATCCTTAGAAATTTGAATATTTTTACAAGAAAAATAGCCAGACATTTTATAGTTTGCATATTAAGGACTAGTAAGATTCATCAAGGTTTCTATAGTTTGAGATAAATTTTCATTCTTAAAATCATCGATGAAATGGTGGTTTCAAACCCATGGGTTTGGGGTATTTTCCCATAGTATTTGAAATTAATTATTTACTTAAGGGACATGTCCCTTCATGAATGGTTATGAAAATGTATAAAAAGAGAAAGCATTGAGAGAAAGTATGTGCGTGAAAAATGGAATAACAAAGATTGAATTGTGAAATTAGTTTAAGGTCATCTTCACATTTTCATGATAACTTTTTTTCTAGGACGTTTTAGACCTTGAAATTTGGAAGAGACGGAAGAGAGATATTGGTGTAGTTTCGGTCTAGGACCCATCCTTGTGGATTCATAGCCTTAGCTCATGGGTGACCTACTTTTGAGATCTGGAACATCAATGTTTATGGTTGGGAGGAATGTCCTTGGTTTTCCGCTAGTTGGTGAATGGTTTAATCAATGATAAGTGCTCTTTGTGTTTTTTGTATATTTATATTCCATTGTGTATTATTATTATCCATGAGTCGATGATGTATTTATACCATGCTTGTTGTTGTTAATGCTATGCATGACATGTTTTTAATCATTCTTTTATCGTTTAACATGTTCTAGTTAATTGCATGCTTGGATTCATGTTCTTGATTAATTAAGGATTGGAACATAAATTCGAAATCATTCCAAGGGGGCAAATTTGGAAATACTTGAGAAATGGGTATGCTTCAGATCAATATCTGGGCAATTTTTTTTTAGGATTGTTGATCCAGGTATGTTACAGTGGTATTCAGAGTGTTCTAGAGATCATTTTGAGGTAGCATGGCTTAGTTGGGTGGTTAGGTACATTACAAATTGGTATCATAGCTATAGGTTATAGCACCGAGCCTTCAAGGACCTGCTACAAGACAGAGTTTTCTTTTGAAATTAACTATTTTACTATAGGAAAACAAAAGTTGTTTGCATGAGGATTTTTCTTTTGAAGGAATTTATACTGATATGGAACAACAATGGAGAGGAGGATGTTTTGGTTTAACGTTGTATTTATGGCCATAGAAACCATGTGCAAGTGGATCCTCATGGCCTTGTTGCTCCATCGATCCCTCTCTTGCTCGATTTTTCCATGAAAATTGACAGATATACCTTCCAGGAAGATCACACACAACCATTGTCGATTTAATCTCTGTGTGGAAGCTCTACCATAGATTTGTGATATGATCTTTTTTGTTATCCCGCATGAAAAGGGAGGATCTCAAGTGAATGGTTTATAATGAAAAGGGAACCTTACATCACTTGTGTGATAAAGGAAGCCATGGAACCTTGCAGAGTTTGTGCCTGATGTAACTTTTGACTGTCGGGACCCATGAGAAAAGTATGTTAATAAGATTAGACCAGAGTAGATCAAGGAAATCAGATAAAGACTCATGCGGGGAACTCAGTGGGTCGGTGGTCGGATCATACCAGAGTAGATCAGGTAAGAAGGATGAACAATCGTGTGTGGCGCCCAATGGACTGATGGGTCGATGGCCCAGTGGTTGAATCAGACTGGAGTAGATCAAGGAAGCCATAAAGAAGACTTGCGTGGGGCACCTGGTGGGTTGGTGGCCTAGTGGTCGGATCAGAATAGATTCAATCGGGGAAGCCAAATGGAGTTTGTGTGGGTCACTTGGTGGGTCGGTGGCCTCGTGGTCATGTCAGATCAGAAGTCGAGAACAAGAAGTATGGAACTTGGTCCAGGTGGGTCGGTGGCCCGGTGTTTGGGGATTGAAGGCATATAAAGGCAGGAGCAAGGGAATAAATACATGGTTAGCTGGTGGATTGGTGGATGATTCCATGTTAGTGCCACATCACTACCAGGTCATCATCCATATCACCAGATTTCCACGTAGGCAAGATTGTCGATCAATTTAAAAAAGAATAAAGTCTGGAGCCATTTTATTATTTTTTTCATAATAGGTGCAGAATAAGTTGTATTGAGATGAAACTTCTAGGTTTTGTATGCAGAGAGGATATCTACAAAAGTACCAAAGAGGGCCATTGTCCATTTCTGTTTGGATTTGTAAGAAATTGCAAAATAATGCTTTTTAAAGATTTGGGTCCAGATCATTGGATGAGATCCATATTAATATGAAAATCTTCCAGAGAGTCCAGGAAGAAGACATAAAAAAACCCATGAAGGAATCTTAAGAAATCTAAGGGGATTGGAATGAGGATGCTAAAATAGGAAAAAACCACTATTCTGGGCCACTTTTTGGGGATTTTTTAGATTTTTGGAGGAAAAGTGACTCTATATCACAAAAATAGATATTTTTATTCACTGAACATTTATATACTCACCAAGATAAAAAACTTTGGTTTAGTGAAAGTTTTCCAAAAGTACACAAATTGAGAGATAGCCAGTTTTTCTAAAAATTCCAAGTCTGGAAAAATGGGTGAAAAGGACAAAGTTGTCATTTCCATATTGTTATAGTTTTTTTACTGGAGTGTCTGATTGAAAATATGAGAATATGAGAAAGAAAATTTTATTTATTTCCTGGCATATTTTCTTCCGCAGTTAACAAAAGTTGGCCTTTCAATAAAATTGCACTAGTAGAGAAAATGCACAAATGGGGTGAAAGTGTTTTTTCAAGAATCCATAACTTTCAGCTCATAGATTGGATTAGGGCATAAGAATATTCATTGAAAATATAATTCAAAGTATAATAACCCATAATTAGTATAATTGAGAGAAATATGATATAATTCTTCATGGATTGAGTAGAAAAGGAACTTGTAGCATTAATTCACAAAAATTCTATAATATGTATAATTCTAAAAAAATAGTTACTTGCACATTTTTCAGAATTAGAGATATAATCAGATAAATTCAATCCTAGGATTGGATATCAAAGTCATGGAAGCATGACAAAGATTGTAGAAGTTGGTTGAGACATTAAAGAGCTACGGGGCAAGTAATGAAAAGCGAATAAAGAACTCAAGAAGAGTGAAACTAAAGAATTATTACTCAGCTGTTATAGAGTCTGAATGAATTGAAAGACACAACAACAAGAATCCTCACATAGGACATGAATCTAGTGGGTGAAGAATTTAACTTAAGGGCATAGAAACAAAAATTAAGACTCCATATCCTTGAAGGTAGAGATGTGTAGATAGTCGCAAGATTGGTGTGAAAGAGAACAAGGATCTTAGGAGGTGAGATGTGAATCATCTCTATGTGCCAAGCATAGGAGTGCCTGGGAATGATTTTCTGGCTATGACTTAGCTACCTTGTCTAAAAGCACTAAGAGAAATAAATACACTTCCGATATTAGAATTCATAGTGGAAGTAGGATACCAATGCAGATAAATCGAGGATAGAATAATGAAGGTTATTTCACTTGAAAAGTGTCACTAAGTGAAAATAGACTTCCATTGGGAATGATCTTGAGTGGGAAAGGTATGGATTCAGTTGGAATTATTAAATGAAGTGAAGAGAACTATTCCCAAAATTGGGAAATCTAATGGACAACTAGAAGTAATAGTAGTGTTGTAGAATGATTATGGTTAAGTTGATTCAAGGATGTTGTGGTAGTAAGTGACAGAATGTTGTGATCTACCTCATTCCAAGGTGCTAGAATGTTTCATAAAGGTAAATTTTAGATGTGTTTGCCTAAGAGAAGCTGCTGCAAATAGAACACATTGGTTGGATTGCAGAATGGACAAGTGGAACTTGGATGGAAAGTGTTTAGACCAGGGAACAATAGTGTAGAGGAGTAGAATAGGAGCACACGAGGTAGCAAGGATATGAAAAAATTCAAGGAAAATAAGCTACAACATAAATAAATAAGTGAATTGAAACAAAAATGCACTAGAGTGCATGATGCATACAATGTATTTAAATGCATTAGTAGGCATGATGGCAGTGAATGATTGGTGCATATGATGAACATTTCTACATATGTACATGCTTGGATATTCATATGGCTTGCTTGTGGACTTGAAATAGTTTGTTGTTGTATACATGCAATAATAATGCTATGGAAATTGAGTAAGACTAATGATGGATTATGTATTCAGTAAAAATGATATAGCATGGTTAAAGATGTGGATGTTGTTGTTGCTTATGAATTCCATCTATGTGAAGACCCATGAGGGTGGTAGGAATGATGATAAAAAAGATGGAGGAGGAAGCCTGTGAGCTTCTACAAATACCAATTGATCAGATAGCATCAAGTAGGTTGATAATGACCATATAGGTATGCATTTGGTTGCTTTTAATGTTGAAGGGAATTGAGGTAACAATTATCTTAGTTAATTTTTCAATATTTAAATTTATATGTAATGGCCAAAGGCCTATAGTATATAAATGTTGTTGATACTAGAATTCATTTAGTTAAAATTTAGTTGCATATTGTGTTATGATTGGTTATGAGATCATAATCAGTTCAATTCAGGAGACATACTCCTTCTATAGCAATTAATACCCATATATCTAGTCATGTGTGAGACCATGAGATGGTTGGATATGGAAAGGATATTATGCTATGTGAGTGCTCAATGGTTTCCCTTGTATAGTTGATGTTTGGACTGCAATCTCTTTGCTGAAACTGAAGAGCACTTAGGAATTATGTTTCCTCATGTTGTGTATGGGTTGAAGAGGAGGGTATCCAAATAGTCAAGAAGTATTGGGAAGAGTTTGAATGATTTGTTGAGGCATTGGCCAGACCTCCCAACTCACCATGGTGGAGTGCATGACATAGTTATGTGGTATTGTGTAGTCAATGGAGAGATGTTTTGTGTAGATGTGACCATAGGTATTAGCACCTTATTTTTTGAATTTTTTTATTAGTGATTATTTCTGCATTATGAAAATCCTAAGGTGTTGAAAATGCATAGTGAATGATAGTGCCATTATATTTAATATGAATACTAGTTGAAGGTGATTGAATTGTTAGTTTGTTACAATTCTAAGATCATTTTTTGGAGTTTTTAAAGTGTTACAAAGATAGGATGATAATGTGAATTATAGGAATTCTAAGATCATTATAACGTGATTGTATGAGTGTAATATAGATGAGATGTTGGCTATTGAAGTTGGAATCTTGGGAAGAAGAGCACCAAAAGGAAATAAAGCTCAAAGACAAAGACATTGTATGAAGAAAGTCCAAGGGGATTGTGTGTAATATAGATGAGATGTTGTCTATTGAAGCTGGGAGCTTGGGAAGAAGAGCACCGAAAGGAAATGAAGCTGAAAAAAAAAGACATGGAACGAAGAAACTCCAGGGGATTGTTGAAGCGAGAGTTCTTGGAATTGCAACTGTGAGAATTCCTAGCCATGTGCATTGGAGCTTTGAAGAGAGGTGGTACATCCTAAAGGAAAAAAATCAGAGAAGGGGGTACACTCCTTGGTTTGTGCAGGATGATGGGGAATGTGAACTTGTTTGTTGGAACTACTGCCAGAATTATGATGAGATCATTATGCAAGTTTTGGTAGGAGTGTCAATTTATGAAAGTTTTTTTTTAGGCCATAGTGCCTATGTATATAAGCATTGGATGGACTACTTGTGCAAAGTAAAGGTCAGAGATACTAGATTTGCAATATTAATAACATTGATATGTTTTTATGCACTGAGGAATTAGGTTGGTGAGTTGGTATGTTGAAAGGACGAGTGCCTAGAAATTTAATACTTTTATATATTTTAATAAAATACATCATTGGTTGCAAGATGGACAAGGACAAGAGATAGGGGGCTATGATTCCATGTGTAACATCCCCACTATAATCCTCATTTGTTTTATGGACAATGTCTATACGAATATGTCTATGGAAAAGCGATGTAATATGCTAATTGTATTTATGAATTTAATAAATATAATGTGATGTCGGCTACTAGGAATATGGATAGAGATGGGGGATGATTTATCCACAAGAGAGGGAATGCCTAAGAGTGTCTAAGAGGGATTCAAGGAGGAAATTAAGTATGGGTATTAATTTAACCCATATTTTTGTATTTTATAACCATTGGGGATAACTTCTATTTTCTGGTTGAGTCTATGAGAGCCCAATCAGTAAATACTTGTCAAGGGTGGGTGTAGAAGTGACATATGTAGTTATTGGAAGCATGGGGCTATTGTACAATAAACATTGAGCAGAGTGAGAAGTCAACTATCTTGGGGAAATAGAGGAAATCCATATAGGGGAGAATATATAGTTTTTCACAGGGAGTTGTGGCAATGAACAAGAAGGGAGAACAAGAAAAGAGAGCATTAGAGCTAAACTAAGAAGGATAGGCGAATTATATAGCATGATGGAGTTTTTTTTGAGCATATTGGAGATGGAAGAGTCAGGTTGCATGGCCCAAGGAGTGAACGTTTGGGTGAGTTTCACTAAAACAACAAGTGTTGTTGTTGTTTCTCCTGGTAGTGTTTCCTGGAAGCGAGTTCCCTTGAGTTCTCAGTAGAGGGATTCTTGGTTACTTGTTCCATAGAAAACCTGATAAATGAATGGGATGCCCGAGGGATTGAGATAAGTGAAAGGCTACATTACTTTCGTTGAGCAGGTCAAGAGGAAGAGAGTTGGAGGAATTTTAGGATAGTTGTAGGAAAATACCAGTGGGTTGTGGTTATTTAGTTGTGAGGGGACTGTGAGAGGTACCCTTATCTTGTGTATTCCTAGCCCCATCTCAGGGGTGACTTGTTGTTGATATTTGAAACAAAAAATCTATGGTTGGGTGGAACATCCCTCCCAAGCAACTGGTTGCACAAACATTTTGAAAGATAAGTGTTTAATTATGTTTTGAGTTTCGTGTATGATTTTTTATGGTTGTGTTTTATCTTGTGCATGAGAATAATTTTGATGGATTGTTGTGAATGATTTTATGGTTTCATTATGTTATTTTTTTAATTTTTTAGATGCATTTAGTTATGGGTATCATATTTTAGTTAAATATGTGTTAAATTTGTAGCTGGTAAGCTACATGAATTAATTAGCAAAATAAAATTTTGAATTTATGTGTTTTTCCGCAAGTAATGTTCCCTAGTTAAGTAGGGGTACGTTACAGAATGGTATCCAAGAAAAACGTTCAAACATTGATCCTGTATGGGTCAAACTCAACACGTAGAAGCTAAAATAATAGAGTTAAAGCTCATATTGTAGGGTGGTTGTCATATCTTTCTAGACAAAAGAGTGAGGAGATTGCTTGTATTTTTGGTGAATTCGAGTTCAAAGGTTAAAATCCCCAATTTTAATCTCTAAATATGCATGTGTTGGGCCTGTAATTGGTTGAATTTAGGAAATTACAATGTATCCATGAAGAATTGGGAGAAATTGGGAAAAAGCCCCAATTTATACAACAAAATTGGTTGATAATTTGACATAAGAGTGTCAAAGTTTGGGTGCAGTGATAGACTCGATACGCACCAGGCCTAAATTTTCCACTAGCATGCTTAATTTTGGGTTCCATGGCAGTCCTGTTAAAAAAATAAAAAATAAAAAGATCAAAATTGTGCAGTTTGGAAGAAATTCGAAATTTGGAAAATTTTGGGTATTTTATTGTACATGACATCAACATGACATGGAGGCCATGTGGCGGTGTCGTGGAAGAAATGAAGTGGTAGAGGTGACATGAACTGCCACAGTGACAATTGGTAGCATGGTGGAAACTGACATGGGAGATGCATGAGGCGGTGGTATGGCCAAACCATAAACTACTGTCATATAGGTAGAGGCTGGTTTTGGTTTGAGGCCATGTACCATGTGAAACCATAAATATAATTCCACGTAGAATGAGTAAAAAAAATTTCGCACCCCAAAAGGATGTTAATGTTCATGCATGCTCGCGATGCGACATGGCCTTTCAGTCATTTATCTCACGTGATCATCGCTGTCAAATATGGGAGAAGTGCAAATTCGTGTGCCCCAAGGTAAAGGTATGGGATCGGACCTGCCCATCCCTACAGAAAAAAAAGGGGTTCCACATGGAGTTTGTCAGTCAAGTTGAGACCCTTGTCCCATCCGAGGTCATATGAGTACCAACTGGGCAGGTGGGGCCTGCAAAATATTAATATTGTATTAATTCTTAAAGTTAGCGTAAGAGACAGAGGAGAAAGAGAGAGAGAAGGATGAAAAGGCAGGATAGGAGGGTGACATGGAATCATTTCAGAGTGCCACATGGATCCATAATTCCACATCACTAGCCACAAGAGAAAGGATGATGTTAGAGTATAATGGATGTGCTCATTTTACCATTGACAATATCATTATTGTCACCCAACCATAGGCCGAAGCCACCCTTCGAGCACCTTAAACTTAACAGAGAATCACTCTGGAAGCAAACCCTAGGCTAGATATCCAAACAAAGGGTAGCGATTCTTTCCCCAAGGATAACGCACCAACAAGAGCTGATCAGATAGTCCAAACCCTAACCAAGAGATAGTCCAAGTCAAATGTGATATGCTAGCTATAGCAGCTGCAATGGTAGCTCTCCTCCAAATTTGAGCACAAAACTGGGCACTACAGTGCGCACAAGTGCTGATCTGCAATTCTAAGACTGCCTACCAGAATGAAGACTGGCCTATTGTATTTATAGTAATTCTGGCTAACTGCCTGGGTCGACTTCTCATTCTTGGTATCTGTCTATTTAGTATATATTATTTCTTCTCGCCGACTTCTTCTCTTGGAGGCTAATAACCTAATACAAGTTATCTTCTTGAGACGATATGTCTTATAGGGTTATTAGCCAACTTATTAGGGTTTCTTCTTGCCTCCTAGAGTATTCTATTCTCGTCAAATTTACATGTGGAGGTAAATACCTCCCACAGCTACCATAATATCAAGACTCCCTCCTAGATAGGGAGGTATTACAGGTAATGGTCTTGAGCACAAACATACCCTTCACCCGGTAACATCAACATAGTTGTATAGACTATCTCATGACTAGATCATGAGAACCATCATCACCATCAGGCATCATCTCTCGAAACCATACTTTATTTGAGTAATTAGACACGATGTTGGATAAGTCACTCACACCACAAAGTGACACAAGAGCCATTCTTCTAATATGGACATATGTCTTAGAAAAATAAATGTCCTGAACCATTTCCGTCTGGGAAATCTCTGTCCATTGATCATCCATCTAGCTGATAATTATTTTCAACACTGTTGATATTCTTCAAGACAATCAGAACAATATCATTCAATGGAACACAACTGTGTCTATCCATAGTAGTACACAACTACAATCCAGTGGTACACTACCACACCAAGTAGCACACAGGTACTTGATTAGTGATGTATAGTCACAAACATTGGAACACAGCCACCACAGTGGTATACATCTACTGTCTAGAGACATATAGTCTTCATAACAATCATCTGATATCAACTTGCACAAAAACAATGTTATAATATAAACTAAATCATCTGGGCCATTCTTCCACTCACATCTATGAGATCTTGGAAGAGCATCTTCCCTCATAAGGTAAAACATCAATGATGAGCTATCTGGACTATTGTTCTCAAGCAAGGAAGAATAACTGTCCTGATTTCTGAGCCTAGACCATTCCCCACCCTGGGCCATTCCTCTGACACTAAACAAATTTTAACTTGGAGAGAATGAGTTTGCCCTAAGGAATGTTTGTTCCTGATTGCTGAACTTGGACCATTCCCCACCCTGGGATATTCCTCCGACACTAAACAAAGTGCAACCTAGAGATAATTAATCTACCCTAAGGAATGACTGTCTGGACCATTTCCCATGTTAACCACAAGAGGAAATGTTTGTCCTTCACCAACCTTCAAAAAGGACCAATCCCCATATTAATCACAATGGGAAGTCATTGTTCGGCGATGTGGTCCAGTCTTCTTGAGTAACCCTCAAGAAGAGAGATTGCCTTAGACCACTCCCCATGTTAACCACAATGGGAAGTAGTTGTCTATGGTACATCAACAATCTGGACCATTTTCCGAACTGGAAAATGTATGTCCATCAGAAATATCAATCCACTTTTAGAACTGGAAAGAATCTGCTCATCATATCCATCAATAAATAACACATCAGTGCTCCCTCCTAACCTGGGATTCATCTCTTCCTTTTTCAATAAGGAAGTCGTCTCCATGAGCTCAAGCTTGAGTACACAAACTCTTTCATCTTGAACAAAATCTTTATGAAAATGTCTCCTTATTTTCTCATTTGTGGAGATATGTAATGGAGAACCAATTTCTCCTTTTTCGACTTCATCACGAATAATGTAATGCTTGATTTCAAATGTACTTCGGTTTGGAACACTGGTCTTATCTGAAGGCTTCATGTAGCTCTGATTAATAAAGTATATCATTGTTGGAAAACT
>JZKD02S1189090.1:442477-501781 GCA_000966675.3 Picea glauca | reverse complement strand
GAATAGTGTGGCATGTGAAGTGCCCCCCCTCCCCTCCTGTCATGTCGAATACCGTGTCGAGTTCCCCTTTTCACCACCTGTATTCCACTTAACCGCGCGACGAGGCCTATTCTCACTGGTGGTTCTCTACCCCTGTTGAGATTTGTTCCTATTGGCCATTTGCTGACCTTGTAGGGATTCATCCCCATTGGTCGGTCGCTAGCCCTGTCGGGGTTCGGCGGTTGCAGAGTCGAATATTTAGACATTACTGTAGCGTCGAGGCGTGAAATACAAATAAGCACTGCGTTCAAATTGAACCGTGAACATGACCTGCGATCACATGGGAATAGAGAAGGAGAGAGAAAGAGTCGGCTTACGCTGGGCCTCCATGGATAATTAGGGGTTCTGGTCTGGCAGAAGACCAGAAAAATCCGATTTAGGTAGTGGGTATGTGACACTGTAACTATGAGAATCCTACATAGAGAAGTCCAAACTTATAGGGAAGATTATGAGAAGATTATGAAGGTTCAAGAAGATATACTTCAGAGCTTGAACATGTTGCAGAAGTAAGCCAATAAAGATTCTGACACAAAGCAAGAAATTAGTGCTAGACAAGTGACATCATCCAGATCCCATAAAATAAAGGATGAACATGGGAATGGAAGGTAGTCAAGGAGCATGAGTAGGTGTCATCATTACCCAAAGCAATCCACTAGGAGAGCTCATGCAAGTTAAGGGCTAGGAAGCAGCCCAAGGAGAAGGCCTGAGGGAGACATATTTCAAGGTGAACTTAGGAAAACCAAGCCACCTACTTTCAATGTTGAGTATAGGAAGGGAGAAGAGGTTGAGGCTTGGCTGTTGGAAATGAATAAATATTTCCATCTACATGATTAATATCCCTCCAGGGTAGAAACAAGAATTGCAACCTACCATTTGTAAGGAAAGGTGGCCATGTGGAGGGATCAACTTAAGCAAACAAAACACCTTGATGAGAGGAAGGTCCCATGGAGGAAGTTTAAATTTTGAGAATTATTATGAAAGAAAGATGAAATAGTTATTTTAACTAAAGTTGGGAAACGTGACAATTGATGAGTATGAGAAAATGTTCTTTTAGTTATTGAAGTATGTGGACTTCATAAAGGATGAAAAGTTCAAAATACAAAGGTTTTTAAGTGGGTTACCCTCTTTATACAATGAAAAGATACAATATGATAACACCAACACATTGGAGGAGACCATAAGGAGAGCAAGACATATTTATGAGCATAGAAGAGGGAGGTCAGTCTTACAAAATATTTAAAATAGCAAGATGAAGGGTAAGAAAGAGAAAAGGTAGAAAGGATTTAAGCAACCCTTTTTCAAGAAAAACCCCCAAGAAAATCAGCAAGGATAGTCACCCCAAAATGATCAAAAGACAACAATTTTAGTTGGGAAAAGGCCAAGGAAGCAACATGTACAATGTTGGGGATGTGATAGAAATCATTTATACAGGGAATTCCTTCACAAAGGTGAAAAAATGAGGACTGTCCACAAAATTCAAGAGGCTAAAACAATTGAAGACATGGGAGGAAGGATGTCAAGGATTTATGCATCCTTGGACAACAAGAAAGAAGAGTATCAATCCCCCATGATTGAATTGGAATGTATGATTGATAACCAACCCATAGCAATTTTAATTTATTATGGAGCTAGCAATAGTGACATAAACTCTAACATTGTTAAAATATTTCACTTGCAAAGAATTAAGCATAAGAAATCATGGTTAGTTCAGTTATCCATAGGGGAAAAGAGAAGGATCAATGAGTTGGTTAAAGATTGTCAAATAGACATGAATGGACTCAACACAAAGGTGGGTGTGAAAATCATACCATTGGGTTCATATGATTGTCTAATTGGCATGGATTGGTTCGAGAAACACCATGTTGTTCTAGACTATTTCAACAAGACCATAACTTTTCTTGATGAAGAAGGGAAGCAAGGAAATATTCAAGGCATTCCAAGAGTTGTAGTTGTTAGAGAAATATGAGCCATGTAGCTGAAAAAGAGTTTTGGGAAAGGATGTCAATGTTTTGCAGCCCATATGGAAAAGGAATCTAGAGACAAAGTGGAAAGTCTTGAAGGCCATCCGGTATTGAAATATTTTGAAGATGTTTTTGGGGAGATCCCAAGATTTCCAGCAAAGAGAGGCATTGATTTCTCTATTAATTTGGTTCCAGGAGCTTCCCCTGTGTCCAAGACACCTTATAGAATGGGAAAACCAGAATTAAAAGAGTTGCAAATGAATCTTGAATAGTTGTTAAAGAAGGGATATATACACCAAAGTGTGTCACCTTGTGGAGCCCCAATTATTTTTATAAAGAATATGGATGGAAACTTAAGGATGTGTATTGATTTCATGCAGTTGAATAATGTCGCAATAAAAAAAAATATCCATTTCCAAGGATTGATGATCTCTTTGATCAACTGAAAGGTTAAAAGATCTTTTCAAATATTGACTTGAGATCATGATATCATCAAGTGAGGATAAAAGAAGAGAAAATCAGTAAGACAACATTCAGAACAAGATATGAGAATTGAGAGTTTACAATAGTGCCATTTGGGATATGAAATGCCCCAACAATTTTCATGTTTCTGATGAATGGGGTGTTCAAAAAGTACTTGGACAAGTTTGTAATTGTTTTCTTGGATGATATTCTAGTTTACTCCAATACAGAAGAATAGCATGAGCAACATTTAAGAATGGTGTTGCAAGTTTTCAGACAACATAAGTTGTATGCCAAGATAAGTAAGCGCATATTTTATCAAAAGAAGATTCACTACTTGGGGCATATTATTTCAGCAGATGGGATAATAGTTGATACCGAGAAAATAGATGACATTATAGGATGGACAACACCAAGAAATGTCATAGAGGTCAGATATTTTATGAGTCGCATTGGTTATTACCGAAGATTCATAAATGGGGCTTCAAATATTTCAAACCCGATGACTTCTTTGCAAAAGAAGGGAGTGAAATTTGAATGGACTCCCAAATGTGAAGAAACTTTTCAACAGTTAAAAGATGTTTTGACAAGTGCACCAATATTGAAGATTGCAAAACGAAATGGAGATTTTGTAGTGTGCCCGAATGTGTGCAAGGAAGGGCTCGGTGGAGTCCTCAGTGAAAAGGATCATGCGGTATGCTATGAGTCTATAAAATTGAAGGAGCATGAGAGGAATCATGCTACATGTGACTTGGAGTTGGAATAAATTGTCCATTCATTAAAAATGTTGAGACATTATTTCATGGGTTGAAGGTTTGAGCTAAGAATGGACCACTGTGGTTTGAAGCATTTGTTTGGAAAACCAACATTATATGCTAGACAAACTAGATGGCTGGAATTTCTGAGTGAGTACGAATTTGAAATTAAGCACATAAAAGGAAAGGAAAATCAAGTGGATGATTAACTTAGTAGAAGAGCACACGAAGTGCATATTTCAACCATTATCATGTTAAACATAGATTTAAAAGATAGAATTTTAGAGGCTAAAAATTCAGACCAACAATATGTAAAAATAAAATAAATATTACAACAAGATAATTTACAGTAGAAATTTAATTGTTATGAGTTGAAAGAGGATGGAATCCTCATGTATAAAGGAAAAATATATGTGCCAAATTCAGGAGAGCTGAAAAATATAGTGTTGATGGAAATGCACAATGTGCCATATGATTGGCACCCATGATATTAGAAGACAATTGCAGTTGTAAGAAGCCAATACTTTTGGTCAGTAATGAAGAAGGAAGTGGCTAATTACATATTCAGCTACTTGGAATGTCAAAAGGTAAAAACAGAGCATAGACATCTAGTGGGGTTGCTACAATCATTACCCATTCTTGAGTGGAAATGGGAATTGGTTACAATTGATTTCATTACAAAACTTCCCAAAACAATGAAGCATCATGATTCCATCATAGTGGTGGTGGAGAAATAAAAAAAAAAGCCACATTTTATTCATGTGAAGACCACACACAAAGAAACAAATATTGCATAAATTTACATGAAGGAAGTTGTCAAGTTACATGGAGTTCCTAAGGCAATTGTTTTAGAAAGAGATCCAAATTTTACCTCAAATTTTCGGAAAGGTTTGTTTAAAGGCTTTGGGAAAAATTTAAATCTCAGCACAACTTATCACTTAGACTCAGATGGGAAAACAAAAAGGAATAATAGAATAATTGAATACATGCTTACAATGTATGTGATGGACCATCCATCAAAGTGGGAAGATTATATCCACGTAGTGGATTTTTCTTACAATAATGGGTATCAAGCCTCATTAAAAATGAGCCCATTTGAAGCTTTGTATGGCAGGAAATGTAACACACCAGTGAGTTGGGATAACCCAACAAACATATATCATTGAGACATAATAATTAAAGGAAATGGATGGGAAGATGGTGAAGATCAAGAAGAATTTAAAGGCTTCCCATAACAAGTAGGAAATTTATGAAGATAAGAATAGAGTTTTGAGAGATTTTAAAGTGGGTGAACATGTTTTCCTAAAAGTGAAAGCAAAGAGAAGTTCAATAAGATTGGGTTGCTGCCCAAAATTGGCAGTAAGATATTGTGGTTCATTCGAAATATTAGAAAAGATAGGGTCAATTACATACATGCTAGTATTTCCTACATCCATGAGAGTGCATAATGTTTTTCATGTGTCATTATTAAATAAATATGTGTCTGACCCTAACCACATAATTGATTGGACTTTGATCCAAGTGGAAAATGAAGGGGATTTTCGGGTGGAACCAATATGCATCCTGGACCAAAAAGTCAAAGTGCTCTAGAACAAAGCCATAGGGATGGTAAAGGTTCAATGGACCTGCTATGGTATTGAATATGCAACATGGGAGCATGAAAAAACTATGTAGGAGGAACGCCCATAATGTTTTGTCAATTTTCAGGAAAATGAAAGATTCCATTATGAGCAGCTAGAGTTATGGAACCACATCTCAAATTCCTAACAGACATGTGCTAGGGGGCCTAATAAAAGAATGTCTCATTCCTTGGATTAATCCTGATAAACGAATGGTACATTCCTTGGGTTAATCCTGATAAATAAATGGTGCATTCCTTGGGTCAGTAGGTTGAAGGGAATACAATATTTTGGTTGGAACTGCTAATAGAGTTGTTAAATTGCAAAATTTTATTTCTTAAAGTATTGTGATGTAAATTTTATATGTATATCAGTATAGTGTGAACCGAGGATGGTGCACAATTTTAGGGGAGGGCGAATGTAACATCCCCACTATAATCCTAATTTTTATTTATGCATAATGAGATATGAATATGGCTATGGCCAAGTGATGTAATACACAAATTTTATTTATAAATTTAATAAATATTATGTGATTCTAGCTACTGGGAATATGGATAGATGTGGGGATTGATTTATACACAAGAGAGGGAATGCCTACGAGTGTCTAAGAGGGATCCAAGGAGGAAATTAATTATGGATATTAATTCAACCCACATTTCTATATTTTATTACCATTGGGGATAACTTATATTTTATGGTTAAGTGTATGAGAGCCCAATCTATAAATATCTTTCAAGGGTGGGTGTAGAAGTGACATCCATAGTTATTAGAAGCATGGGGATGCTATAAAATCAACATTGGGCAAAGTGAGAAGTCAACTATCTTGTGAAAATCGATGAAATTCGTATAGGGGAGAATAGATAGTTTTCCACAGGGAGTTTTGGGCATGAATAGGGAGGGAGTAAGAAAAGAGAGCACATGAGATGAACTAAGAAGTATGGGAGAATTCAGGAGCATGATGGAGCATTTTTGGAGCATATTGGAGATGGAAATTGAAGATCCAGGTTGTCAGGCTTGAAGAGTGAACTCCTGGGTGAGTTTCACTAAAACAACAAGTGTTATTGTTGTTTTTACTGGTATTGTTTCCAGGCAGTGAGTTCCCTTGAGTTCCCAGCAGAGAGATTCCTAGTTACATGTGTCAGAGAGACCTTGATAAATGAATGGGATGATCGACGAACTGAAATCAGTGAAGGGGTACATTCCTTTGGTTTGGCAGGTCAAGAGGAAGAGAGTTCGAGAAATTTTGGGATCGCTGTAGGAAAATAACAATGGGTTTGTTAAGTTTTATTTTTGTTATTAGGTTATTTCCAAATTACATGATCATTCAATGCATTTTCAAAACAAAATCATAAAGAGGATCATTGAAAGAAACACAATCACAAGGTACGTAGCATTTTATCCTGGGAAACCCTTGTGGGGGAGAAAACCCAACAAAACTTCCTCGATAGTAGATTTCCAATACAATGCCAAGCCTAAGACCAAAACACCAAGAATAAAATAAGATTGATCATGTGCCTCTCTTCTCCTTCCTCCTGGAACTAAAAATTCCTTCAAAATATGTTCTTTGGATGAGTGAGTGAGTGAATGTAAATAAGACACAAACCTCACATATAAATACAAGTGTGAGATGGTGCTAGGGTTGTGTCTCTTCTCTTGGTTGAGCCGACTTCTCCTAGAAGTGGCTAAAATCACTTTATAATTACTAGGGGTCGACTTTTCAAATACCACTATATAAATACAATTTGAGCAATCCATAAAAGGGGATTTGATATTATACAATATCCAACATGATCAATCCGTAAAAGGGGATTTTATCTATAAGATAATAACTCAAATATAATTAGAATATTCTTCGAAGTTACAATATTTTAATAGTCCCCCTTAACGAGAAGGGTATTCTACTGACATGAACCAATAAAACCTCATCAAGATAAGGAGAGGGAACCATTATCATCAACATCTAGAACATTGACTGGCACATCTACAAATGATTGGAAGTTTTTCTCATCGTCAATATCATCATCCACAACATGGATTTAGAGTAGCATCATCATCATCATCGTCATCATCAACAAAAAAAACATGAAGATGGAGTAGCATCATCATCATAATCATCATCATCAACATTAAGCTGAAGTATCAATAGCATGAAGCTAGAATAACAATATCACCAACACAAGGTTGGTACACCATCATCAACAACACGAGGTTGGTACAACATCATCAACAACACGAGGCTGAATCAACATCATCAACAACAACATCATAAACATGAGGCTGAAACAACAACATCATCAACATGAGGCTGAAACAATAACATCATCAACACGAGGCTGAAACAACAACATCATCAACATATAGCAACAGAATGAGGTAGGTGAAAAAATAATATTTTGTGGTACTCTCATAGACCGTCCTTACCGGACCTTCGGGATCTACCCAGGAATCATAAGATTCCCTAGGATATAAAATCCTAACAAGATACCATGTTGTAATCTGATAGACAGTCCTTACCGGACCTTCAGGATCTTCCCAGGAATTATAAGATTCCCTAGGGTATAAAATCCTAATGGATCTACCACTACTGACCACAACTGGCATATACATGCATAGGTACTCTGACATACCATCCTTACTTCACCTTCTGGATCTTCCCAAATATGATCAATTCCCTAGGATATAAGAACCTAACGGAGCTACCTATTGTTGGTTAGGATACTATAGTTGTTGATCAATTGGGTTGGTTTTCATTGATGTCAACCCTTGAAGAAAGTTTGGTAGCGAATTCCGGTAGCACAAAGGTTTGGATAATGGACCCAAGTTTGTTTGATGTATAATTGTATGAATTTTGATATATTTGAAGGTAATACTATTCTAGATGGATAGTACATGTAATTCCATTTCTGGTGGTATGTGGAACATCACATAACTTCTCATGGTTGGAGAGTTATGTCCTTACGAAGTTGAAGGACCCTCATATGATTGGCTTGAAACCCCAAAAGGTCAAATAAGTCAAAGTTCTTGCAAAGAAGAAATTATTTAAATAATAAAGTGAAGTGACAAAGTCAAAGAGGATTATTTAAACAATAAAGTGAAGTGACAAAATCAAAGAGGATTATTTAAATAATAAAGTGAAGTGAAAAAGTCAAGGAGGATTATTTAAATAATAAAGTAAATAGAGAGCTTTCTAATTATGGAAAGTGGTTATAAGAAGGTTAACCCTAAAATGAGGAAAATGGGTTAAGTGGTCAAGTGGCTATTGGATACATGGACAAGTGGAAAATTAGGCAAAGTTGGACATAGGTGACTATGTGGACAAAGTGGCTCTGTGGACAAAGTGGCCTAGAAGATGCTTCTAAGGAAGCTACTTGGAGAGTATAAATAAGAGGCAAGGCTCTCTCATTTTAATCACACTTGAGTATATTGAATATCTATAGGTGATTGAGGCAACCAAAGGATATCTAAGCCTAATTTCAGAGGGAAGGTGAAGTAAAGAAGGCCGAAATTCAAGGGAGGATAAATTCTTTTGATGATGCTTTCTAAGGTATGTTATTTACAGGTCATCTCGCCATTTTCGCAATAATTTGTTTTCTAGAATGATTCAGATTGTGAAATTGAGAGTCCATTGAGTAAACATATCCAAGTATCTTTGGTACAAATTTCATCTTGTGGGTCGTTGTATTTTTGGAGTTACACTCCACGGAAAATAGGGTTTGTGGCTAGTCCTGAAACTAGTCTAAAACATGTGTTTTGTGTAAAAACGTCATAACTTCTTCATAAAAGATCCAAATTTAGTTAGAAAAAATGTGTTGGTTAGAGTACAGACTTTAGTATTCTATGTAAAATTTTCAGATCCATACAATAAATATTCCTTGTGGGGAACACTCTACAAGTTCGCTCTCTAGAATATTCCATAATTCAACAAGGTATGCCATTTTTGTTATAACTCATTTTCTGAGAGGTTCCAAGTAGTGACACCCAGAGGAATTGCATAAAACACACTGAAGAACATTGTGTACTATTTTCATATCTTTATTCACTACAGGTACATAGTTATGATGATTTCAAGTTAGGGTTGTTGACTAATCCAAAACTAGTCATGTGAGACTAAAGTAAAGTTTGATGAAAATGCTAGTCTCTTGTTGTTAAAGTTAAGGAAGGTTTGTAGGTTGAGGTACAGGTTGGTGCATGGTTGATGTACTTGTTTATGGTACAATTTGATTACAGGTTGGTGCATGGTTGATGCACTTTTTTATGGTACAAGTTTATTACAGGTTGAGGTACAGGTTGATGCATGGTTCAAGTTATTGGTACAGGTTTTTTGGTGCAGGTTAATTGGTACAAGTTTATAGAAGTATATCTCACAATGATAGTGTGACAGTGGTTCCATCATTCTACTTATACATCAAGGCGGTTGGACGGGGTAAGGACAAGTGGTTGTAACCACCTTTCGGTTGTAGCCAGAGAATATAGGGGGTTGTAGCTAGATAATTGGGTAGTTGGATCTTCCCTCAAGTTGTAGCCTGAGAAAATAGTGGGTTGGAGCCTCCTTCCAGTTGCAGTTGGAAAACAAGGGAATTTGTTGCTTCCAATGAATGTAATTCTTCAAGACATATAAGAAAAATCATTCTGTGGTTTTCTCCCACTTTGGGTTTCCACGTTAAAACACTGGTGTACTATGTATGTGTATGATTGTTCATTTTTTCATTGTTTATTTACTCTGCAAATATTGGATGATAATGCTACATTGGTATAACACTTGCATTATATGGTTAAAAAATATTAGATTGCTCTATTATTGATTCACCCCCCCTCTTTGTAATCCAACAATTGGTATTAGAGAAGATTCCTTCAGAAATAAGTTTAACCACTGAAAGGTAGATCATGGAGAGCAACAACATGTATAAAAATGGAATACCACAGTTTGATAGAAAAAAGTATGCATTTTAAAGCATAAGGATGAAGACATATATACAGGCACATGGATTTGAAATTTGACAATCAATTGTAGATGGATACATAGCACCAACAGTTTCGTCGACAAATGACAAAACAATGAAACTCAGTCAGAATAATTCCAAAGCCACAAATTCACTTCTGAATGGTCTTGGAGAATCAGTATTCACCAAAGTTGCACATTGTAAATCCGCTAAAGCGATTTGGGACAAACTTTGAAATATTTGTGAAGGAGATTCAAAAGTCAAAGCAACAAAGCTTCAAACTTACAGAGGTCAGTTCGAACAACTGAAGATGAAGGAAGATGAGAATATTGCATCTTACTTTTTACGAGTTGATGAAACAGTAATTGCAATCTTGGGATTGGGAGAAGAAATCAAAGAATCTATAATTGTTCAAAAGGTACTAAGATCTCTTCCTATGAGATTTAACCCTAAGATATCAACACTAGAAGAAAGAGAAGATATAAACTCAATAACCATGGACTAACTACATGGAATCTTCACAGCATATGAAATGAGAACTGAATAGGAAAATCCAAATATAAAAGAAGCAGGCTTCAAAGCATCCAAAAGTCAAAGAAGAAGGGAAATAAAAAAGAGAAATAACATAGTAGCAGTAGTGACGTCTCAGAAGATGATGAAGAAGCGGCCAAATTTGTTAGAAGATTGAACAAGGGAACCAACGACATGTATAGAGGTAATCTTCCTTTGATTTGTTTTAATTGTGATTGTATTGGTCATTTTCCTAACAAATGTCCTTATAAGTAAAATAAAAATGATGAAGGTTACTCAAATAGAAAACAAACATATAAAGGAAAAAACACCACAGAAAATTTTCAAGAAAACTTTATGCACCAAAGAAGACATCTCATCATCAAATGAATATGAAGTCAGTGATAGTGAGACAAAAAGAGTTATATTCATGGCAGTAGAAGAGTCTGATAAAGAAGGCTCCAAAGAAAAATATGAGGAGGCCTAAGAAGAATATGAAGAGGCCAAAGAATAATATGAAGAGGCAAAAGTTGACTACCGAGAAGAATTGTTATGTGCCATAGAAGTTATCAGAAGAGAAAACAAGAAAAACAAGAAACTACAAGCTGAACTAGACAAGAAAGAAGACACTCRGGAACTAGAACAAATGATCACAAATTTGAAGGTTCAAATTGAAGAAGATAAAATAATTGAAGAAGCACTCAAAGAACATCTAGAAGGAAGAGACAGGATCATTGAAATTTTGGAAGAAAAAATTGTCACATTAAGAAAGGATATTCAAAAGAAAAATATGCAAAACAACTCAAAAGTTTTGAATGACATTATAAATAGTCAAAAAACTCATCATGACAAGTCTGGACTTGGATACAATCAGACAGAAAAGGGATCAAGCTCCAAAACAACATAACAAGAAACATATCCAAAAAGCTATGCAGAAACAATCAAAGGGGATAGGAAGGTCTACAAAGAAAATTACAGGGACACTCCTCCACTAAGAAGATTCAAATTTGAGAATCAACGACCAACAAAAATAGATAGGCCTTAGGAAGAAGAAGGATTCATAAGAGTAACTCCTTTCAGAAGATCTTCAACTCTCAGGTATCAAACTATATTTTTTGGTTTATGTTATGCATGTAATAATTTTATACATAAAGCTATGAATTGCAGAGCTAACAACATGAACATAAACAACTTTGAAAGTCATACACAAAAGGGTTATCCAAGAAGGCCTAGTGAAACACAGAGAAGAAGTTACAACATGTTTGAATCTTTGAGCACTGAAGTGGAATGCTACAAATGTAACAACTTTGGACACATGGACAAATATTATAGAATGACAGTCCCTCCTAGGGAACCTCAACAGAACAACAACAGTCACAGACAAGAACCTCAGAAAAGGACATGGATAAGAAAGAAGAATTAGTATAGCAATGAAGAATGCACACTCTCTCTACAAGCTAAGAAGAAGAAACCTGGTTGGTATGTTGACAGTGGTTGTTCAAAACACATGACAGGTGATAGAGACAGGTTTCTTACATTAAGAAAGGAAAGAGATGGATCAGTCTCCTTCGGAAATGATGATTCAACTAAAATCATTGGAAAATGAACAGTCAAAATTGGGAACAAGAATACCAAGGCGGAAAATGTTCTACTAGTAAAAGATATGAAACATAATATTCTAAGTGTGAGTCAAATGTGTAACCAAGTTCATAAAGTTACTTTCGATTCACAAAAGTGTGAGATAAGAAAAGAAGGTTCAGGAAAATTGATTGCAACAACTATGAGAACTTCAAGCAACATATATGTGTTAAGTGAAATTGGAAATGAAAAGTGTTTCCTAGGAATGGAAGATGAAAGTTGTCTATGGAACAGAAGAATGGATCACATACATTTTGATAACCTTGTAAAAGTTAGCAAAAGGTAAGTAGTTATAGAAATGCCCCAGATCATGAAACCAACCAACACTTTATGCAAGCATTGTCAACAAGGAAAGAAAACAAAGACCAAGTTTAAATCAAAATAATATTCAACGACAAGACTGTTGATATTATGGTAGTTGCGGGAGGTATTTACCTGCACGTGTAAACCTAACGAGAACAGAATATTCCAAGAAGCAAGAAGAAACCCTAAATAATTGACTAAGAACCTTAGAAGACAAGTCGGCTCAAGAGAATGATTTTTATTAGGTTATTAGCCTCCAAGAGAAGAAGTCAACTAAAGGAAATGTTGTATACTAAGTAATTAACACCCAGAATGAGAATTTGGCCCAAGCAGTCTGGCAGAAACAGTAAAAATATAGGAGGTCAGTCTTCATTATAGCCACTATTCTCATAACTATAGAAGTACACTTGTGCGCATTGTAGTTGGCCAGTTTGTGCACAAGTCTTGGGAGCAGTTGTTGTAGACAGTTCTGCAATCTACATCTTCGATTTTCTAGGTTAGACTCTCTAGTCAGTTTTTGTTATTCTTGCTTGGTGCGCTATCCTTGAAGAGAGGTGTGCCACCTTTGTTTGGCTCTTAATCCTAGGTTTTTCTTCCTAAATCATTCTCTGTCAAGGTTAAGGTGCTCGAGGGTGGCTTTGGCCTATGGTTGGGTGACAATATTTCTATATTGTACTTGGTTAAACAAGCACATCCATTAATTTCTAACAGGTTATGGGCCCACACTATATTCAGATAGTCTAACCACTAGAAGATAGATTGTGAGGATTTGTTCAGTTGCAGTTGCAGTTGCAACTAGTTTCTACTGCAGCAATGAAACCCTAACCCTCTCTTTGAGGCACCTTAAGTGAAGAGATTGACCTAATTTTTGGATAGCCTAGTGCGCCCTATCCTAGCACACCTCCTGGTATTCTCAGCTAGCCAAGACGTCAAGTTTGAGTTTTCAGTCAGAGTCAAAGCAGTTATGACTTACTCTATGAAGTCAGAAAACAAGTTAGAAGGGGATTCTAACCTCAAAGCGTGGAAGACAAGGATTGACCTCATCCTTTCCAAGAATAAAGTGTTGGATATCATGAAAGGAAAGATCGTGGAACCATAGTTCAAAGAAGGAAAAGAGAAGGAACCTGAGAATGTTGCAGTTGTGGAGAAGTTCAAAGACAATGGCATCAATTCCATGAGTATCATTGTGGACTCTATAAAATACCACTTGATACCCTACATCTCCCATCTTGACTCATATAATAAGATGTACGATGCCCTAACAAACCTCTTCTTCGTCAGAAACATTGGACAAGTAGTGAGTCTGAAGAATGAGCTCCGCGACATGGAAATGAATGATGATGATAGCATAACATCATACTTTGTGAGAATATCTCAGTTAAGATATCAACTACAAGCTATTAAAGAGATCATTTCAGAGAAGGAACTGGTAAATATAGTACTCAATGGTCTTCCCAAGACGTGGGATGCATTTTCTGCAAGCATGAACACAAGGAAGGATTATCCTACATTTGAAGAACTTTGGACTTGTTGTGCACAAGAAGAATTAAGGATCAATGCAAAAGAGAAACCCCAAAAGGAATACAATGATTAATCTTTCACAACAAGGTTCCATAATTTCAGGAATAAAAGGAAGTTTGGCTCTAGGAAGAAATCAAATCAAGAGAAAGATATGTCAAAAATATAATGCTTCAACTGTCCAAAATATGGTCACTACAAAAATCATTGTCCCAAGCTAAAGAAAAGGAAGGAAACACACAAAGCATCAGTTGCCGAAGAAAAGGAACTTGCAAAGAAGACCAAGCAGGATAAAACAGACTTCTTCTTCTAAGACAAGGTAACAATACTCTTCATAGTTCTTGTACATACCATGTTTACATAGTTTCTGTACATATCTTGCATATATGTTTCTTAGAAGATAAGATGTTCAAAGAGAAACTATATCTATGGAAGAACAAACAATATAAGGATTGCTATCACGATGACTACAAGACATGCAATACACATGAAAGGATGAATTACATCAACAACCCCTGGTAACAATTCATGTGGAAGCTATTACATAAGTAACAACTGCAAGATAAGCCGAAATCATAATCAAACTTGAAGAAACCTAGAAGAAGTAAAAATAGAAAGAAGTCATCAATCAAGAGGAAATTGGAAAAGGACTTGTGACACTTTGCAGAAGGCAATAAGGATGCAGACGAAAGTGTGGACTCTATTATATGGAGGGAGACGACTCTATAATTCCAAAAGAAGAGCATACATTCATGCATGAAGCAAGGATTAAGAGGGAGCTAATCCTAAAGAATATGATCCATTGAATATTATGAAGTATCTATCCATGTTACCATCAATGGTAACAACCATGAAAAGAAACATGTGTTCAGTTTGACTTTAGAAGAAGTCCTCTTTGAAAAGAAGCCTTAAAGTATCCCTGGTTGTCCATCCACATCCATGATCCTATGATGAAAGGAATAAGTTGGAATCCTCAAGGCATGGAATCTATAGAAAAATCCATGGACCCAAGAGCTAAAGAGAAACATGAAGAAGAACATGAAGATTCCAAGAGATAAAGAAAAGCCATAACAACCAGTCATTATATCGAGAATCACAAGACTACCAGCTTGATTTGAACCTTCTAGGAGCAATCAAGAAGAATAAATGAAAGTTGTGATGAAGAACAGTGCATGTAAGACTTATGAATGAAAGCATTGCAAGATCTAGAACCAAAGGTTCTCCCAGATGGAGGGAGAGAACTATGATGATAACTTGTTCTAGACATACCTCTACATGATTCATTATATCTTCTGTAATATCCATGGGTTGGAGTTTACATCAGATAAATGTAAGGAATGTTCTCAGAAAAATTGAATAAGAAGCATATGTAGAGCAACCTCAAGGTTTTGATTTATACCAGAAAGAGAGTCTTGTATAAATATGGAAGAAGATCTTATACGGATTCAAACAACTTGGTGCATAGCCTCCAATGCACAATAGAAGCATGGTGAAAAAAATCTATAAACATAGATATTGTATCAGAATGGTTACTCAGAAGCTCAGGATGATGGATTGCTAATCCAGAAAAACTATCATGATGGCAGAAGAAGTACCACTTGGATATGTTCCAGTTTGACCCTTGCCACGATGTTATGATCTAGCAGGGAACAAAATATGAATCCAACAATGATATACTATATTGATCAGAGCTATATGAATCCTTTAGAGAAAACTAGTGTTCCAGAAAGACCAAATTACATTGAGATCAAGCATTACATTCTCCATGATGAAGTCCAGAAAAGAGAAGTGGTTCTCCAATATATATATATATATATATATATATCCATAGATGAGCAAATAAGAAGATATTTTGGTAAGGCCTCTATCCAAGATGAAAGAGTTTGCGTACTCAAGATGGAGCTCGTGGAGATGACTTCCTTATTGAAAAAGGAAGATATGACTCCCAGGTTGGGAGGGAGCACTGATGTGTTATTGATTTATGGACAGTCATTTTTCAATTTGTAAAATGGTCCAGGATGAGCAGTTCCCTTTCTATTTCGGAAAGTGGTTTGAGATTTCTGACAGACAAGCATTTTTCAGTTCGGAAAATAGTCCAGATCGAACAGTCATTTTTGTAATGAAAATGGTTCGATGGATTGTTGATGTACCATAGACAATGATTCCCCTTGTGGGTCGTGGCCAGTGTGGGGGAATGGTCTAGGACATGATTTATTCTTGAAGGTCACTCTAAGTAGTGGTCAAGAAGACTGGTCTGCCTCGCTGGACAATCATTCTTTCGAAGCTCACAATTGTGAGCAGTTTTGAAGAATGGCTTGTTTTGGAGGTTGGTGCAGGACAATCATTTCCTTAGGAAATGGTTCAGACAGTCATTTCCTAGGGCATTTTCATTCTCTCCAGGTTGCACTTTGTTTAGTGCTGGAGGAATGGCCCAGATAGGTGAATGGTCTAGGTTTAGAAATCAGAGACAGGCATTCCCTAGGGCAGACTCATTCTCTCTAGATTGCACTTTATTTAGTGTCGGGGGAATGGCCCAGATAGGTGAATGGTCCAGGCTCATAAATCAAGACAATTATTCTTCCTTTCTTGAGAAGAATATTCTAGATAGGCCATCGTTGATGTTTTACTCTCTATGGGAAGATACTCTTCCAGATATCACAGATGTGAATGGAAGAATGGCCCAGATGACTTAGTTTATATTATGATATTGTTTTTGTGCAAGTTGATATCAGAAGATATGATTTCCACGGAGACTGTATGTATCTGGACAATAGATGTATGCTATTGTGGTGGATGTGTTCCACTAATTGTGACTATATGTCACTGATCAATTAGTTGTGTGCTACTTGGTCTGGTAGTGTACCACTGGATTGTAATTGTGTACTACTATAGATAGACATAGTTGTGTTCTATTGAATGACATTATTCTGATTGCCTTGTAAACTATCAAAAGTATTGAAAATGTTTGTCAACTATATGGATGATCAGTGTATTGATGGACATAGATTATCCATATGGAAAATGGTCCAGACCATCTATTCTTCTAGGACATATGCCCAGATTAGAAGAATGGATTTTGTATCACTCCTTGGAGTGAGTGACTTATTCAACATCATGTCTAATTAATCAGATGGAGTATGGTTTTGAGAGATGATGCATTTGATGTTGTCAGATGACATTGATAGTGATGATGGTGTTCATGATCTAATCATGAGATAGTCTGTATGACTATGATGATTCTACTAGTTGAATGGTATGTTTTTGCTCAAGATCTGCCTTTAATACCTCCCTAGCTAGGAGGGAGTTTTGATATTATGGTAGCTGCGGGAGGTATTTACCTGCACGTGTAAACCTAACAAGAATAAAATATTTCAGGAAGCAAGAAGAAACCCTAAATAATTGATTAAGAACCCTAGAAGACAAGTTGGCTCAAGAGAATGATTTGTATTAGGTTATTAGCCTCCAAGAGAATAAGTCAGCTAAAGGAAATGTTATATACTAAGTAATTAACACCCAGAATGAGAATTTGGCTTAGGCAGTCTGGAAGAAACAATATAAAAATAGGAGGCCAGTCTTCATTATAGAAAGTATTCTCATAACTACAGAAGTACACTTGTGTGCACTGCAGTTGGCCAGTTTGTGTGCAAGTCTTAGGAGCAGCTGCTGCCGACAGTTTTGCAATTTGCATCTTCGGTTTTCTGGGTTGGACTCTCTGATCAGTTTCTGTTATTATTGCTTCATGTGCTATCCTTGGAGAGAGGTCTGCCACCTTTGTTTGGCTATTAAGCTTAGGGTTTTCTTCATGAATCATTCTCTATCAAATTTAAGGTCCTCAAAGGTGGCTTCAGCCTATGGTTGGGTGAAAATATTTGTATATTGTCTATGTTTAAACGAGCACATCCATTACTTTCTAACAAAGACCACTAGAAATTATACATATTGATCTAGTTGGACCAACTACAAAAAAGGGTTTAAAAGGTGAGAAATACTTTCTGTTATTAGCTGATGATTATACAAGAATGACTAGAGCTTTCTTTCTCGGGAATAAATCAGAAGATTTTGAAAACTTCAAGGTATACAAGGAAATGGTTGAAAATGAAATGGATTCAAAAATAAAATGCTTGAGATATGGTAATGGAGAGGTCACTTCAAAGGAATTTATGGACTACTGCATTAGGCATGGAATAAAAAGGAAATTCTCTGTTGCTAGGACACCTCAACAGAATGGAGTTGTTGAAAGAAAGAACAAGACAGTACAGGAAATGGCTCGAACAATGCTAATGGATTCCAAATTGACAGATATTTTTTGGACACAGGCAATGCATATAGAAGTTCACATTCAAAATAGATTAATGCTCATAAAAAACACTAACAAAACTCCCTACGAGCTATGGAAAGGAAGACCAACAAATGTGAAGCACTTCAGAGTTTTTGGAAGCAAATGCTACATCAAAAGAGAAGATGATAGAATGGGAAAGTTTGACTCTCATGTGGACAAATGAGTACTTGTTGGTTACTCAAGTACAAGGAAAGAATACAAGTGTTACAACCTGAGATTGAACAAAGTTGTGGAAAGAATCAACGTAACAATTGATGAAACAAGTAGACAAGAATTAAAGGAAGAAGAAAATGAATCAATGGAACATCTCTATGAAGAAGAAGAAGAAGATGAAAAATAAGTAGAAGGGGAAGATGAAGAGGATCTGACAGAAGCATAAGAGAAAGTTCAACAAGTGCCTCTAAAGACACCTAGAAGACGAGTACACAAGAATCATCCTTTAGATCAAGTCATCAGAAACAAAGATGTGGGAGTTGAGACTAGAAGAAGAATCCGTTCACCGGAACAAACGCACCTAGCACTCTCATCTGCGATTGAGACAACTTGTTTTGAAGAGGCCAACAAGGATGAATTTTGAAATAAATCCACGGATGAATAATTGGATCAAATAAAGAAAAATGACACTTGGGAATTGGTTCCAAAACCGAAGGATAAGAATGTGATCGCCACAAAGTGGGTATAGAGGAATAAATTGAATGAAGATGGACAAGTTACATGGAACAAAGATAGATTGGTATGTCAAGGATATGCACAGGTTGAAGGAATCAACTTTGAAGAGAAATTTGCACCAATTTCCAGAATGGAAGCAATCCGATTTATTTTAGCTTATGCATGCTCCAAAAATATTAAAGTCTATCAGATGGACATAAAATCATCTTTTCTAAATGGGGAACTTGAAGAAGAAATCTACATTGAACAACCTGAAAGATTTCAGTTGTCAAAGAACGCAGATTATGTGTGTAAATTAAATAAGGCAGTGTATGGTCTAAAACAGGCTTCTAGAGCATGGTACTCTAGATTGGATAAATATCTACAGCAGGAAGGGTTCAGAAAAGGAAGTGCAAACAACAACCTCTACATAAAGGTAACTCAAGATAATATTTTATTAATTGAAGTTTATGTTGATGATATTATTTTTAGAAGTATTGATGACTGGTTAATCCAAAAATTTGCAAAGGACATGTAGAATGAATTTGAAATGTCATTACTTGGAGAGCTATCCTTCTTTCTGAGTCTTCAAATATGTCAAAGCAGCCAAGAAATTTTTATTTCTCAAACCAAGTATATCATAGAAATGATGATGCAGACCCCCCTTCTCTCCTAAGGTTTGCAAGGCCTCCCGGTATAGGATCGATCAAGAAACTGAGGTTGATTGACTCTCTGGGTCTCTGCTAGACCCCAAACCCACTTCCATGGGTCTTTTCTTCAAAGACACAGGTCGTATGAGACCCTCGGGCCCTCTCCTGAGCGTTGTTCAAACCTCAATTCCAAACGACCGCTAGCTCTCTTCTGGCTAAACTCTTTCCTTCACATGACCATGGCTGTGACCATTTGCCTGATCAAAAGGCACGTCGCGACTTCGTGTATCGAGTCTTCACATGTGAGTCACTCCAACTCTCCTGACCTCCGAACCCCTGAAATACTGATATTTCAGAGCTCCAAATCAATGGTCCACAATCCCCATGATCCAACAGTATTGATATCCTTTTCTCCTATCGGGACTTCATGTTTCACGAAGTTGGGGGACCGCTCACCTCCCTTCTTTCGATATTCGAACTCCCGATATCTTCCTGTGTAACTATCGGTGAAGATTTCTCCTTGATCCAACAACTTAGATCAAATTGTGATTTTGTGATTCACGAGTTCTTACAACTCTGCCTTTGACTTCTTTGAGTCACGAGTCAGTGAAATGATGATCTCTCGCCACACATCCTCCTTGATGGATGGTTCCGATGATTTCAGAATTTGGCAACCCCGCTCCTCCTGTGTACTTTCAAAGCTTATCGTTCTTGCACTTTACCTTGATCAGACGACTAAAATTCTTCTGTGCTCAGACCGAATGACTGGGTATTTCCTCCTCTGCACTCGCTCCTTGTTGTCTAGGTGTTGATCGGACGGTCCATATCTTTCTTTCTGAGCTTACGCTTTCTTCAAACTTAGAATATTTTTGAAGGATTCAAAGGCTTCAACCTTTTTCCTTCCTGCGAGTTTTCTTCTTGGATCTCGTTAACACTTATGAAAAGCGTTATTCCTTCTGATCTTGGTATTATGAAGACTTCGAATTCTCATGCACTCCTTGCATTTTAGGGATTTTGATAAATCAGACCCGAAGGATTTCTTGAAGAGAAATTACTCGTGCCCTCCTTACATTCTCCTTTCCCGGTTCTTCGACTTCTGCAAAGTCCCTTCGACACTTAGTTGAATCTTGGATCTGTGCACTCCTTGCACCAGATCGTTATGCAAGGTTCAAGTTCTTATGGACGATTGTGCATGCCTTACACTGGTCTCTTTGCACTCCTTGCAAAGGGAAAGTTTCATGCTATCTCTACTGAGCTTTGAAATTGAAACAGATTCTGTAAAGGCACTCCTTGTGTTCTGTGTGCACACCTTGCACCACTTGACAGAAGAGAAACAATTGAAACTTATCCTAATGTTCACAGTCCCATCTATTCATAACGAATTTCATTCATTCATTCATGAAAAAAAATAACAGAGGATTGAAAAACAATGTCCGCACCATACATTGGGTCAATTTTCCTCTATTATATTCATAAGTGAAAATGGCTACAACTGTAAATGAATAATAAAAACTGAAATTCTGAAATATCCTCCTAACTTGCAGCTATCTACTCGCAATTATCTAATCTGCAACCACCTCATTTGGGCGTACAAAATCTCTATTTATCTAAGAGGGCTCTTAGGGTTTCTCCTGGCTACTTGTCTACATTACAACCTATCCTACGACTATTTTGGTGTAGTCTCATTCTAGAGTCAGAGTGGAAAATCCCACTTCTTCACTCGCAATTGATCAAGTGTGCCTCCAAAGATTATGTCGACGCTAATTTAAGGTGTCGACAAAAGTAAAATTTTGCATAAAATCAACCCATTTTGGATGTCTCTGATTCAATTTTTCTTTCCTGGTTATGAATTATAAAGATTGGTTATTGCTATACATGAGAAATTCTTGTGGGACAAGGTAATGTCTCCATTTCTTCAAGGATTGAATTATGGCATAAAAACTCCTAGTCATATGTGGAGAATTTTCTCTTGGTCTCATTGAGATTCTCACTGAAATAGGCAACAGGTCTATTATCTTGACTCAAAACTGCTCCTATTGCAACTCCACTTGCATCACATCTCACCTAAAATGTATTTTCAAAATTCGGCAAGACTAGAATTGGTCGTTCTGTTATTTTATCCTTCTGTGTATTGAATATTCTCTCGGCCTCCTCTGTCCATTTAAAATACTTGTGCTTCTTC
This sequence comes from Picea glauca, assembly GCA_000966675.3. Lineage (NCBI taxonomy): Eukaryota > Viridiplantae > Streptophyta > Pinopsida > Pinales > Pinaceae > Picea > Picea glauca. The sequence continues at coordinate 480,214 of JZKD02S1189090.1, read as the reverse complement.
TTCACTATATCCATCATTGGCACACAAATTCCACTGAAGTTTTTGATTAACTTCCTATAGAATCTCGCTAATCCATGGAAGCTCCTTACTTCAAACATGATCCTTGGTGACAACCATTCTTTGATTGCTTTCACCCTCTCAGGATCCATCTTCAGCTCATTTGAAGAGATCACAAAACCCAAGTAGATGAGTTTTGTCTTCATAAAAGAGGACTTCTTCATATTTATCAACAAATTCTCCTACTGTAGTCTCCTCATCACTAATTTCAGGTGCCTCAAATGCTCTTCTTTAGTCCTGCTAAAGATCAGTATATCATCTAGATACACAACCACACATTTTCCAATGAAATCTTTCTGTATTTCATTCATCATCCTCATAAAAGTTCTTGGGGAATTTGTTAAGCCAAATGGAATAACAAACCACTCATACAAACCTTCGTTTGTCTTAAAGGTTGTCTTCCACTCATCACCTTCTCTCATCCTAATCTGGTGTTATCCACTTTTCAAATCTATTTTATAAAAGAAATTCGCTCCACTTAAAGAGTCCATTAGATCATCCATTCTTGGTAAAGGAAATCTATGCCTGATGGTGATCTTGTTAATGGCTCTCGAGTCTGTACACATTCTCCATCCTCCATATTTATTTGGACTCAGCATAGTTGGTACTGTGCATGGACTCAAGCTCTCTCTGACCAAACCATTTTCTAACAATTCCTGGACTTGGTTCTTCACTTCCTCATTCTCTCAAGGTGTCAATCTGTATGCCGCTTTGTTCGACAGACTTTCTCCTGGTATCAAGTCAATATGATGGCTGATACTTCTGATGGGTGGCAATGAGTTTGGCAGCTCATCCACCACTATGTCAGCAAAATTATCCAACAATTCCTAAACTTCTTCAAGCAAATCATCCATTGAAGTACTTGTAAGGATAACTTTGGGTTTCCTCACCACAACGAACTACATATCCTATTCTTCCTTGACTTCTTTTAGGAGTTCCTTCCCTCTCATGAGAAGTATTCTTTTGTTGGCTTCCTCTTTTGCTTTCTTCTCCTCTATTGGAAGCAACATGTGTGTTCTACCATTCTTTTCCAAGGTGTATGTATTCTTCCTCCCATCATGAATGAAATTCCTATCAAACTGCCATGGTCTTCCCAAAAAAATATGGCATACATCCATGGGAATTACATCACACATAATTTCATCTCTATATCCTCCTATCTTAAATTCAACCAAGCATTGTTTAGTAACCATTACCTGGTGTCCTTTCTGCAACCATGAGACTTTGTATGCCTTCAGATGTGCAGTTGTCTCCAACTCCAATTTCTCCACCATCTTTGTGGATACTAAGTTGTCAGTGATCCCACTGTCAATTATCACCTTGCATACTCTATCTTTAGTCTTGCAAGTTGTTCTGAAGATACTATTCCTCTGCATTGGCCTTTCAACTTCTACCTCTGGTTTTAAGAGAACTTTCCTCAACATCAGGGATCTCCCATCCTCTGCTCCTTCTTCTTCAACATCTCTTCTCTCTGCTTCTAAAATGTGAGTTTCACTTCCTCCTTCCTTCTTTTTCTCAGGACAGTCCCAACACATGTGCCCTGTCTTTTCGCAAGCATAGCAGCTTACTTCTCCTCCTCCTCTTCTTCCTCTTCCTCTAGAAGAACTTCTTCCACCACCCTATCTTCTTCGAGAATTTTATCCTCTTTACGAGTGATTGTGTGGTTTTTTATCCTTGTCCTTGGACTTATGTGCCTTATCATGGGTAAATCCCTTATCTCTCATTGGTACTGGGCCTTTTCCTCTTCCTCGCTGGCTTTTCTTTCTGGCCAACTTCTCCTCTACCTTCAGCGCAAACTAATAATAATCCTCCACTGTCTGTACTGACATCATTTTGATCTCATCCTGGATTTCATATCTCATGCCATTTATATATCTGGCTACTTTTTCTTCACCTTTATCCCTTTTTCTAGTTCTGATGTTTAGCCTATATAACTCCTCTGTGTACTCCTTAACTATCATCCCTTTCTGTCTCAAGTTCTGCATCTTCCTGGATAGATTGATCTGGTGATCTTTGGGCATGAACTTAGCTTTCATCTTGGATACCATTCAACCCCAACTTTTTATATTTTGTTTTCCTTGGCTCCTCCTTTCATCCTACAGTTCATCCCAACACAATGTTCCATGTCCTTTGAGTCTGGTGAAATATTGTTTCACCTTTCTCTCTTCATCAACATCTTCATAGTCAAAATGTTTGTCCATGGATCTTATCCAAACCAGTAGCTCTTCAGCATCTAAATTTCCTTCATACATTGGGACCTCTATCTTGGCTCTACCTCCCAATCTAACAAATTCTCTCAACAAGCTGGTGCAGACCCCCGAACCCTCGGGTCGAGGTCCGCTCACAGGATCATTCAAATCTCCTTGCGCCAAAGTGGCTCTTTTAGATCCCTATCGAAACCTTCAATGAATCAATCCACAGGTCCTTCTGAAGGCCCCTTATACGAACATGTACAAGGTGTGAGCTTCACCTTCACACGACCACAACTGGCCGTGGCCCAGGCGTCTTTCACAACTCCCAATCTCGCGAATTTAGGTGTTGAGCTCTCGTTCTCTTTTCCCATGAGATCTTGAGATGTGATAGTCAACGATAGTATGACTTCCCTTTCGCACTTCTCGCAACTCACAACCTCGTGAGTTGGAGTGTAGAGCATTCGTGCTCCTCCTTTTGTGAAATCTCGAGATGTGATAGGGAAACTATGGGTTGACCCCCTCGATGCATGAGTACATTCCACCTGTCACCCTTGCGATCCCCACCTGAAAGATGTGCCACGCATTCACACAGGCTCTCGGCTCTCGCCCCTTCGCAACTCCTGTGCTTGAAACTGACTCCTCTCAAACCCCGAGCTTCTGAAGTGCCGAAATCCCGAAACTCCATACCAATTCTTATCGCAACTCACGACTTCGAGACTTTCGTTCCATTGTGCTCAACTTATTGTTGTCAGGATCCCCGAAATGACAAAATGATCTGACGGCTTGTGAAAAGTATGATCAATGGTCCACGTTGATTTCTGATACCAAAGTGATAGGTTCATCCAACCCTTATCCACTCTGCAACTATTTTGGATCCTATGGTCCCCGTGACTTCAAGAGTTCTCCTCAGAGAATTCCGACTTCTCGTTGCCTCCTTGACAACTTCTGCAAAATGAAACAAAGTTCTTCCTTCTAAACTTACTTTTGTTGGATGACTTCGACCCTCGTCTCCCTTTGAAGTATTTCAACCTTCGTCCTCCTTTGAAGTGTTCAAAGGTGTTAACTCTCCTGAGCTTTCTCTAGCAACTTCAAGCCTCAAAAGAACTCCTGCACGCACTCCTTGCGACAACCTTTCAAATCCTTCTAAGTATTTGATTCCTCTGTGCACTCTCTACAACGACAATCTTTCAATTCTCAACCTTAGTGGATAAGTTCTAAGGCCTCGACTAGCCTGCGCCCACCTTGCACGGCTTTTGTGCTTCACTTGCACTCCTACTGGAATGAGAACAACGGTATCCCTCCTGAGATTTCAGAGATAAAATTTGAACCTTCATCAACACAATCCTTGTGAACGTTTCACTGCACTCCTTGCAGGAACTTTCACTCAGGATGAGAAACAATTGAAACTCATTCTCTTTCTCTCTTAGACTTCAAACATTCAACATGAAATCATACATGCACAGTATAAAAAAAAATGCATAACCAGAGAGAATAAAAAACTGTAAGCATACCATTCACCATGTATAAACAAAAAACATCATAACACGATGAATTCTGATTCAAAGCTTCATTCATTAATTCGAAGCTGTTGTACATGGACTTTTCTACAACTTTCTGCTACAACTCTCTCTTCTCTTCTTCTCTATGCTTATGATACAAATACTACAATGATACAATGGTGAGGGTGTCTATATTCGTTTTCCCTCCTATTCTCTAAAACTGTCTAATCTATCATTCATATCTACCTACTTTCATTAACTGGCTTAAATGCCTTAATACAAAAGATAGATGGAAGAATTTCCCCAGGTCTGTTTACAATCTCCAAAGTATAAATGCAAGTACGTTCCTCTTAACTATTACATTAATGACTTTGTTTCAAAATTCAAAACGGGTCTTTATGAAAATGTGCTCTTTTCTTCCTCCGCGCATCCAACTATTTCTTTGGCTTAGTCGCACGCTTTGGGCTTTGCACGATGCTCCTGCATCATACTCCCTCGCCTGAAAATTTAATGAACTCCTATTCATGAGCTCTTGCATGGTCTATCCATGCTTATGAATTTTTGCTTCATCTTCCTAGCTAGCATCTTCAACTGGATGTCCCTTCCATTTTACCAAGTATTCAAAATACTCTTTTCTTCTGGTGTTCCTGCCGACTCTCTTGTCAATTATTCCTTCCATCTGTGGATTTTCAGATACAGACATTTGTTTGGTCCATTGAACCTCTGTCTGTTCATCCTCTGTTTCTTTTTCTTCAACTCTATAAGGGTACAAATTCGCAACATTGAATATCAGTGAAATTCTAACCCCATCGGGTAATTCAATCTCATATGTGTTTGCCCCAAATTTCTTCAAGACCCTGCATGGTCCAATCTTTTTCATCTTCAGCTTGTTATATGTTCCCCTTGGGAACCTTTCCTTCCTCAGATGTGCGAGAATCAAATTACCAACTTCAAATTGAAGTTCTCACCCGTGTTGATCTGTTCTATGCTTATATTCTTGATCCAAACTTTGCAATCGCTCCTTGACTCGGTTGTGAAGCTCCTTCATTGCTTCTCCAAAATTCTCTGTGCTAGCACTCCTGAATTCATTTTGTTCCAAATATTTCAATTTAGAAACTCCTCTTGGCTTCATTCCATATACAATTTGGAATGGACTATGCCCTGTTCTTCTGTTGATTGAATCATTGTAAGAAAATTCTGCCTGTGGCAGAATGCGATCCCATCAACTGTGTTGTTCAGTCACTAGGCTCCTCAGCAAATCTCCCAAGATTCTGTTCACAACTTATGTCTGTCCATCCATTTGAGGATGATACGCTAAGATAAATGACAAACTTGTCCCCAACTTCTTCCATAAAGTCCTCCAGAAATGTGCCACGAACTTGGTATCCCGATCAGAAATGATACTCCTGGGCAAGCCGTGAAGTCTGACGACTTCTTTGAAAAACAGATTCGCAATGTGAGTTTCATCACTGGTTTTCTGGCATGGTATGAAATGTGCCATCTTTGAAAATCTGTCTACCACCACAAAGATCGAATCACATCCTCTTTGTGTTCTTGGGAGTCCCAATATGAAATCCATGCTCACTGCATCCCACGACCTTTCTGGTATGGGTAATGGCTGGTATAACCCTGTGTTCTGCCTTCTCACTTTTGTGTGCTAACAAATTCTGCATCTGTCCCCAAATTTCTTGACATCTATCGTCATTCCTAGCCAAAAATATGCGTCGTTAAATTTTGAGAACGTTTTATCATGACCGAAGTGTCCGACCAATCCTCCATTGTGTTTTTCCTTCAACAGATTCTCCCTCATGGAGCATTTTGGAATACATAGTTGATTGACCCTGAATAACAATCCATCCTGGATCATTCATTCAATCCACTAGGTTCTATCTTTGAGAACTGGATTCTCAGATGCTTCATATGCTTCCTTAAAATCCGGGTCATCCCTGTACATCTCTTTGAGGTTATCAAAACCCAAAGTTTCGAATCTGAATTCCTGCATAAGCAAACATTTCCTGCTCAAAGCATCATCAACTTTGTTAGCAGTTCTAGAAATATGCTTAGTTACAAAAGTAAAATTATGCATGTATTCAACCCATTTAGCATGCTTTTGGTTCAACTTGTCTTGTTGAGTCACGAATTGTAAAGCATGATTATCACTGTACAAAACAAACTCTTTAGGAACCAAATAGTGTCTCCATTTCTTTAGCGCTTGTATGACTGCATATAATTCCTTGTCATATGTTGATTATTTAATCTTCACTTCATTCAGTTTCTCACTGAAGTATGCGATCAGTCTGTAATCTTGGCTCAAGACCGCTCCTATTGCAAACCCACTTGCGTTACACTTGACTTGAAATGTCTTGCTGAAATCTGGCAAAACCAAAATTGGCTGCTCAGTTATCTTCTTCTTCAGCAAGTTGAAACTCTTCCCTGCTTCCTCTGTCTAGTGAAAATATTTGTGTCTTTTCTTCACCGTATCCATCATTGGTGCGCTAATCCCACTGAAATTTCGGATGAATTTCCTATAGAAACTAGCTAAACCATGGAAGCTTTGAATTTCAAATACACTTTTTGGTGATGGCCATTTCTTAATTGCATTCACCTTTTCCGGATCCATCTTCAGCTCATTTGCAGAGATAACAAAACCCAAATAAATGAGTTATTTCCTCATAAATGATGATTTCTTCACATTAATCAACAATTTCTCTTGCTGTAATCTCTTCATCACTACAGCTAAATGCTTCAAGTGTTCTGCTTCTGTCTTGCTGAAAATTAATATATCATCAAGATATACAATGACGAATTTTCCTATGAAATCATTCAGGACTTCATTCATCAACCTCATGAAAGTACTGGGTGCATTCATTAAACCAAACGACATAACAATCCATTCATACATCCCTTCATTTGTCTTGAATGTTGTCTTCCATTCATCACCTTCTCTCATACGAATTTGATGATATCCGCTTTTCAAATCAATCTTTGAAAAAAATCTTGCTCCACTCAAGCAATCCATCAAATCATCCATCCTCAGCAATGGAAATCTGTATCTGATGGTGATCTTATTGATCGCTCTTGAGTCTGTACACATTCTCCAACCTCCATCTTTCTTTGGGATGAGCATTGTTGGAATAACGCATGGACTCAAGCTCTCTCTAACCAATCCTTTGTCCATTAAATCATGGACTTGTCTCTTGACTTCTTCATTCTCTTGCAGCATCAACCTGTACGTTGCTTTGTTTGGTAAAATGGATCTGGGTATAAGATCAATGTGATGGCTTATACTTCTGATACATGGCAATGAACAAGGTAGTTCATCCACTACTATATCAGTGAACTCTTCCAACAACTTCTGGATTTCTTCTGGTAAATCATCCACTCTTGTACTGGTTAAAACAATTTTAGGCTTCCTGACCACAATAAATTGTGTGCCTTCCTTCTTCTTAACCTCCACAGGAAGTTCCTTCCCACTCATGAGAAGTACAGTGTTGCTCACCTCTAGTTTTACTTCTTTTTCCTTGATCGGCAACAACATGTGAGTTCTCCCATTCTTCTCCAGGGTGTATGCGTTCTCCCTCCCATCATGAACCACATTTCTATCATATTTCCACGGTCTACACAAAAATAGATGACAAACATCCATGGGAATGACATCACATAATATTTCATCCTTATATCATCCTATTTTAAATTCAACTAAACATTGTTTCGTGACATTTACCTGATGTCCATTTTGTAGCCATGAAACTCTGTATGGGCTTGGATGTACAATAGTCTCCAGCTCCAACTTTTCTACCATCTCTGTAGAAATGAGATTGTCTGTGCTACCACTATCCACGATGACTTTTCATACCCTTTCTTTGGTCTTGCAAGCAGTCCTAAATAGACTGTTCCTTTGGGATGGGTTCTCTGCCTCCTTCTATGGGATTAAGAGAAATTTTCTCATCATCAAGGATATTTCACCCTCAGCATCCTCTGCCTCAACATTCCATCCTTGCACTTCGGCAATGTGAGTCTCACCACCTTCTTTTCTTTCTATCTAGACACTCATAAGATTTATGTCCATTTTTCCCACAGACAAAACATTTCACTTCACCTCCTCGGCCTCTTCCTCTTCCTCTAGCTCGAGGAAAAGCATTTCTATCGGCATACTTTCCTCTCTGTGAGCTCCCTCCTCTCTCATGCTAAGTTTGAGGTTTCTTTCCCTCTTCTTGATGTCTCTGAGTTCTATCTTGGGCAATTGTTTTTCCTCTGGCTTCATTTCTGCCTTGGCCTCTTTGACCTTACTTTCGGCTCATCTTCTCTTTAGCTTTCAGAGCCATATGATAAGCATCTTCTACAGTTCGAATGATCATCATACTCATCTCATCTTAGATGTCATATCTCAGACGATTCATGTACCTGGAAACCTTTTCATCATCGCTTTCCTGATGATTTTCTCTGATGTTTATCTTGTAGAATTCTTCAGTGTATTCTTTCACTGACATCAACTTCTGTCTCAAGTTCTGCATCCTCCGAAATAGAGTGATTTGATAGTCTTTGGGTATGAATTTGGATTTCATCTTCGCAACCATTCTATCCCAACTCTTGATTTTCTACTTGCCTTTGCAGTGTCTATTAGCCTGCAGTTCATCCCACCATAATGTTGCATGTCCTTTCAGTCTGGTGATAGCATGTTTTACCTTCTTGTCTTACTCGACATCCTCATATTCAAAGTATTTATCTAGAGCTCTAATCCAATATAGAAGCTCTTCAAGATCTAGGTTTCCCTCATACATGAGAATCTCCATCTTTGCTCTAGCACCTATCCTTGAGACAACCCTGAATAGGCGTTTGTCTGCAGCATCTTCGACTACGACTTCTTCTTCGTGTCCAACTTCATTTTCACTGTCAACCTCACTAATATCCCTGGCATCAACTGTGTGCCTCTATGTTGTCTCCATGGCATCAAGCCTGGCACGTAGTTCACACATTTCCCTTTCCACTGCTGGATCAAGCATTGGTTTGTCTCTTCTTCTCGGTGGCATGGCTGAGAAATATTCTTCCTTCCTCTACTACAGAAAGAAAATAACTTTTTTTGTGCTCTGATACCAAATGGTGCAGACCCCCAAACCCTCGGGTTGAGGTCCGCTCACAGGATCGTTCAAATCTCATTGAGCTAAAGTGGCTCTTTTAGATCCCTATCAGAACCTTCAATGACTCAATCCACAGGTCCTTCTAAAGCCCCCTTATATGAACATGTACAAGGTGCGAGCTTCACCTTCACATGACCACAACTGGCCCTGGCCCGAGCGTCTTTCACAACTCACAATCTCACAGAATTTAGGTGTTGAGCTCTTGTGCTCTTTTCCCACAAGATCCCGAGATGCGATAGTCAACGATAGTCTAACTTCCCTTTTGCACTTCTCGCAACTCGCAACCTCGCGAGTTGGAGTGTAGAGACTTCGTGCTCCTCCTTTTGTGAAATCCCGAGATGTGATAGGGAAACTATGGGTTGAACCCCTCAATGCGCGAGTGCACGCCACCTGTCACCCTTGTGGTCCCCACCTAACAGATGTGCCATGCATTCACACGGGCTCTCGGCTCTCGCCACCTCGTAACTCCTGTTCTTGAAACTGACTCCTCTCAAACCTCGAACTTTCGAAGTGTCGAACTTCCAAAGTGTCGAAATCCCGAAACTCCACGTCAATTCTTATCGCAACTCACGACTTTAGGAATTTTGTTCCACTATGCTCAACTTGTCGTCAGGATCCCCAAAATGAAAAAATGATCTGATGGCTTATGCAAAGTACTATCAACAGTCCACATTTATTCTTGATACCAAAGTGATAGGTTCGTCCAACCCTTATCCACTCTACAACTATTTTTGATCCTACGGTCCCCGTGACTTCGGGATTTCTCCTCGGAGAATTTCGACCGCTCGTTGCCTCCTTGATAGCTTCTACAAAATGAAACAAAGTTCTTCCTTCTTAACTTACTTCTGTTGGATGGCTTCGACCCTCATCTCCCTTTGAAGTATTTCAACCTATGTCCTCCTTTGAAGTGTTCAAAGTTGTTAACTCTCCTCAGCTTTCTCCGGCAACTTCAAGCCTCGAAAGAACTCCTGCACGTACTCCTTGCGACAACCTTTCAAATACTTCTAAGTATTTGATTCCTCTGTGCACTCTCTGCAATGACAATCTTTCAATTCTCAACCTTAGTGGATAAGTTATAAGGCCTCGACTAGCCTGCGCCCACCTTGAACGGCTTCTGTGCTTCACTTGCACTCCTGCTAGAATGAGAACAACGGTATCCCTCCTGAGCTTTTAGAAATAAACTCTGAACCTTCATCAACGCACTCCTTGCGGACATTTCACAGCACTCCTTGCAGAAACTTTCACTCAGGATGAGAAACAATTGAAACTCATTCTCTTTCTCTCTCAGACTTCAAACATTCAACACGAAATCATACATGCACAATATCAAAACAAATGCATAACCAGAGATAATAAACAACTGTAAGCATACCATTCACCATGTATAAACAAAAAACATCATAACACCATGAATTCTGATTCAAAGCTTCATTCATTAATTAAAAGATCCTGTACATGGACTTTTCTACAACTCTCTGGTACAACTCTCTCTTCTCTTCTTGTCTATGCTTATGATACAACTACTACAATGATACAATGGTGAGGGTGTCTATATTCGTTTTCCCTCCTATGCTCTAAATCTGTCTAATCTATCATTCATATCTACCTACTTTCAGTAACTGGCTTAAATTCCTTAATACAAAATACGGATGGGAGAATTTCCCCAGGTCCGTTTACAATCTCCAAAGTATAAATGCGAGTATGTTCCTCTTAACTATTACATTAATGAATTTGTTTCAAAATTCAAAATGGGTCTTTATGAAAACATGCTCTTTTCTTCCTCTGCGTGTCCAACTGTTTCTTTGGCTTAGTCACGCGCTTTGGGTTTTGCACGATGCTCCTGCATCACAAGCGTTCTTTGACAACATCCTCTCCTGCAGCTTCTTTGACTTCTACTACTTCAGTCTCTGAATCATTGATATATCGAGTATCAGGTGCTCGTCTCTGCACTGCCTCCATCACCTCTAATCTTGCATGAAGTTCTCACATATCCCTTTCTACAACTCAATTGGATAAAGGTGCTTCCGCTCATCTCCTTGGTGGAATTATGTTGAGTGTCTTTCACACACAAAGTACAACTTCAAGTTCTTCTGTCTCCTCTCCTTTGCCTGTTGTCTGCAAGAAAACTTTCGCTCTGATACCACTTGGTGCAGACCCCCCTTCTCTCCTAAGGGTTGCACGACCTCTCGATCTAGGATCGATCAAGAAACTGATTTTCATTGACTCTTTGGGTCTCTGCTAGATCCCAAACCCACTTCCACAAGTATGAGACCCGCGAGCCTTCTCCTAAGCATTGTTCAAACCTCAACGCCAAATGGGAACTATCTCTCCTCTGGATAAACTCTTTCCTTCATGTGACCACAGCTATGACCACTCACCTAATCAAAAGGTGCATCATGAATTTGCATATCGGGTCTTCACATGTGAGTCACCCCGACTCTTGTGACCTTTGAACCCTCGAAATACCGATATTTCAGAGCGCCAAATCAATGGTCCATGATACCCGCGATCCAACGGTCCTGATATCCTTTTCTCCTATCGGGACTTCACGTTTCATGAATTTGGGGGACCGTCCACCTCCCTTCTCCTGATATCCGAAGTCTCGATATCTTCCTGGGCAACTAACGGTCTAGATTTCTCCTTGTTCCAACAACTCAAATCAAATCACAATTTCGCAATTCACGAGTTCTTACAACTCTGCCTTTGACTTCTTTGAGTCACGATTCAACAAAACGTCGATCTCTCACCATGCGTCCTCCTTGATGGATGGTTCCGATGATTTCAGAATTTCGCAACCCCACTCCTCCTGTGTACTTTCAAAGCTTATTGTTCATGAACTTTACCTTGATCGGACGACTACAATTCTTCTGTGCTCAGACTGAATGACTGAGATATTTCCTCCTCTATGCTCGATCCTCATTGTCTGGGCACTGATCGGACTGTCCAAATCTTTCTCCTTGAGCTTACGTTTTCTTCAAACTTACAATATTTTCAAAGGATTCAAAGGCTTCAACCTTTTTCCTTCCTACGAGTCCATTTTTGGATCTCGTTAACACTTATGAAAAGTGTTATTCCTTCTGATTTTGGTCTTATGAAGACTTTGAATTCTCGTGCACTCCTTGTGTTTCAAGTATTTTGATAACTCAGACCCGAAGGATTTCTCGAAGAGAAATTCCTCACACCCTCCTAGCGTTCTCCTTTCCCAGTTCTTCGACTTCTGCAAAGTCCCTTCGACACTTAGTTGAATCTTGGATCATTGCACTCCTTGCACCAGATATTTATGCAAGGTTCAAGTTCTTGCAAACAACTGTGCACGCCTTACACCAGTCTCTTTGCACTCCTTGAAAAGGGAAAGTTTCGTGCTATGTCTTCTAAGATTCGGAATCGAAACAAATTCTGTCAACACACTCCTTTCTTTCTATGTGCACACTTTGCACCACTCGACATAAGAGAAACAATTGAAACTTATCCTAACATTCACAGTCCCATCTATTCATAATGAATTTCATTCATTCATTCATGAAAACAAAATAACAGAGAATTTCAAAACAATGTCTGCACCATACATTGGGTCAATTTTCCTCTGTTATATTCATAAGTGAAAAAGGTTACAACTATAAATGAACAACAAAAACTGAAATTCTAAAATCTCCTCCTAACTTGCAGCTATCTACTTGCAATGATCTAATCTACATCCACCTCATTTAAGCATACAAAATATCTATTTAGCTCAGAGGGCTCTTAGGGTTTCCCCTGGCTACTTGTCTACATTACAACCTATCCTACGACTATTTTGGTGCAGTCGCATTCCAGATCCAGAGTGGAAAATCCTACTTCTTCGCTCGTGATTTCTCAACCATGCCTCCAAATATTATGTTGGTGTTGAGTTAAGGCATGCTTCAAAATGTCTATTGTAACTGCCAGCATTGAGCTCCCGTACAGATTCCCAGATGCTGACGGGTCTTGCTCCACTTGCTTGATAGTGATGCTCCTACATCAAATGCTAAATAGGTTTGGAATGGAAGATTGCAAACCAGTTATCACTCCCATGCAAACTAGTTGCAAGTTGAGCAAAGATTATGATTCAAAGTCTATAGATCAGAGGCAATATAGGCCAATTATTGGTAGCCTACTATATGTGACATCATCCAGACCAGATGTAATGCAGGCAATTGGACATGTGGCACGATTTTAAGAAACATCAAAGGAATCACATGTATTAGCAGTGAAGAGGATTTTTAGATATCTCAAAGGAACATAAGAGTTTGGATTATGGTATCCAAAAGGAAAGGATCTATCACTTATTGCCCACATAGATGAAGATTGGGCAGGTTTCATTGATGACTGACGAAGCACCAGTGGAGCAGCGTTCTACTTGGGTGAGTGTTTAGTATCATGGCTACGCAAGAAACAATCAACAATATCTTTATCTACAGCCGAGGCAGAGTATATTGAAGCAAAAACATGTTGTACACAGGTTCTATGGATGAAACAAACTCTGACAGATATACAGGTTGAGTATGATGAGCCCATTCCAATATATTGTGATAATACAAGTGCCATCAGTATCTCAAAGAACCCGGTGATGCACTCCAAGATGAAGCACAGTCCAATCAAGTAACACTTTTTACAGAAACATGTTGCAGAAAAAAAATCAGAGTTGAATATGTGGGCACAAAAGAACAAGTGATAGACATCTTTACAAAATCACTTCCACGGGAAGCCTTTGAGTATCTTCTCCAGAGACTTGTAGTTATTTCTACTCCAAAATGAATTCTTTTGAATACATATCTTATATGTATTAGATGTACATGAGGAAGCACCATAAAGAGGACAGTTCAGGTTGGGAGATCAAACGAGTCAGTTAGGGGGAGCAACCTCGAATGGAAAGATACATTTTTCATTGATGACAAAGGGGGAGGTATTTATAAGATGCACAGGACAGAGGCATGGTTCTAGAGGGAGCGTTGGTCACATAGATGTAGACATGGTTCCAGGGGGAGCATGAGTGATATTATTTTAGTATTGCATCAGAGTGTTTCCATCAATGCCAAAGGGGGATATTGTTGATTAATTGGGTTGGTTTTCATTGATGTCAACCCTTGAAGAAAGTCCGGTAGTGAATTCTGGTAGCACAAAGGTTTGGGTAATGGAACCAAGTTTTTTTTTATGTATAATGGTATGAATTTTGATATATTTGCAGATAATAGTATTCTATATGGATAGTACATGTCATTCCATTTCTGGTGGTATGTGGAGAATCGCATAACTCCTCACGGTTTGAGAGTTATGGCCTTACGAAGTTGAAGGACCCTCATATGATTGGCTTGAAACCCCAAAAGGTCAAAGAAGTCAAAGTTATTGCAAAGAAGAAAGTATTTAAATAATAAAGTGAAGTGACAAAGTCAAAGAGGATTATTTAAATAATAAAGTGAAGTGACAAAACCAAAGAGGATTATTTAAATAATAAAGTGAAGTGACAAAGTCAAGGAGGATTATTTAAATAATAAAGTAAATAGAGAAATTTATAATTATGGAAAGTGGTTATAAGAAAGTTAACCCTAAAATGAGGAAAATGGGTTAAGTGGTCAAGTGGATAATTTATACATGGACAAGTGGAAAATTGGGCAAAGTTGAACATATGTGACTATGTGGAAAAAGTGGCTATGTGGACAAAGTGGCCTAGAAGATGCTTCTAAGGAAGCTACTTGGAGAGTATAAATAAGAGGCAAGGTTCTCTCATTTTAATGAATCTTGAGAATATTGAATATCTATAGGTGACTGAGGTAACCAAAGGATATCTAAGCCAAATTTCAGAGGGAAGGTGAAGTAAAGAAGGCTGAAATTCAAAGGAGGATAAATTTTTTTGATGATGTTTTCTAAGGTATGTTATTTACAGGTCATATCACCATTTTCGAAATAACGTTTTTTCTAGAATGATTCAGACCGTGAAATTGGGAGGCCATTGAGGAAACATATCCAAATAGCTATGGTACAAATTTCGTCTTGTGGGTCGTTGTATTTTTGGAGCTACACTACGTGGAAAATAGGGTTTATGGCTAGTCCTGAAACTAGTCTAAAACATGAGTTTCAGGTAAAAACATCATAACTTCTTCATAACAGATCCAAATTTAGTAAGACCGAATTTGTTGGTTAGAGTAAAGTCTTTAGTATTCTGTGTAAAATTTTCAGATCCATACAACAAATATTCTGTGTGGGGCACACTCTACAAGTTCACTCTCTAGAATAATCCAGAATTCAACAAGGTATGCCATTTTTTCTATAACTCCTTTTCTATGAGGTTCCAAGTAGTGACACATATTGGCCCTCGACCACATTTTGAGGAAATATTGGTCAGGATTGACCACTTTTTGGACTTCGATGCAGTGATTGAGGAAGGAGCACCCAAGTGGAGTTGATATCATGCATATCACTTATTTTGCGGGCTTTGTGGACCCAACAAGGGGTTCCTTAGCATTTTTGTAATGGGTTATGGGATGTTGGCCCATGGGTTTACCCATGATTGGGCCTTTTTTGAAAATTGTAAAAGTATAAATAAGTAAGAATGTAAGGTAGAAAGAAGTCAATAGCTTGGAAGGCTAAGTGCAAGTAGTTCTGAGTTGCTTTGTGCAACAAAATGTGTATGTAAAGCTCTATGCTCGATAAAGCAGTTGGCTCTGTGCCTTGACCTAATTTTGGGAAGGAAGATCTGGTGTGTGGTGCGTAGATCTCCTGTCCTCGGTGAAGATTGGCTCTGTGGTTTAGTACACAGAAGCAAATGAATGTAAGATATTGAAGAATAATAGAGAAGAAGAAGTAGTTTGTGGACGTAGCCCCACACTGGGGTGAACCACATATATCTTGTGTCTGTTGTGTTTTTCTTTTATTTTCTAAGTGCTTTGTTATTATGTATGATGGATATATCTAATGTTTCTTAGTGATTTACTTGTGTTTTATGAATGAATGCTAGATCTAACTATGTGTTGTGTGCTAAGTGGTTCAAGTGCTTAATATTTATTGTTACTCCGTCGTTCTATCTTAGGGTTTGTTCTATGATGTTAATAAAATCTAATGAACTAATGTGTATCATATTCTAAGTGTTATTAAATTACTTTTAAAAGTGTTATAATCACAGATCCATGTCCCCACTTGGTTACAGACACCTGAGTCCGGTAACCCCCCCTGCCTCTACCTCGGGTGAGACTTCACCTACTTCGCAGGTGTTGCCGAAAGGGCTGGTAGTTAGGGTTTTTTTGGTGCGTTGTTGAAGCGTTGAACCCTCAGTCTGCCCCTGTGCCAACAAATGGTTCCATTTTTGGGACCTGAAACTGTGATTGTTGGGAACTGAAGTAAAGAAAAGAGAAGCTCTGTGCGTAGATCTGCTACTATGGTGAACAATATTCTACTTGACTTATGAAGCTCCGTGCTAAGAAAGAAACCTGATTTGAAGAAAAGAGGTAAGATCTTAAAAGAGGTATAGATTTGTGCTTTGATAAGGGCAAGATAAGTGAAAGTTTTTGTTTTGAAAGCATGAATCTAGGTATGTTTAAAATATTTTTTCCTAGTCTGAAAGCTAGGGCACAGTTGGAAGAAAGAGTTGACCTGAATAAATTTGATAGAAATGAAGGAAGATATGTTATTCCTATGGATAGAAAGATTTTTTAGACTAATAAGTGGATTGAGGAGCCTAGAAAGAATTTTTGCAGATTGCAGGTCCAACATTGTGATCCTAGTGTGCAGTACAAGAGAGGTTGGGGAACTTACAAGATAAAGAGAGAGGATTGACACTCTGTTATAACTGCAGAAGACCAGGTCATCTTGCTAAGGAATGCCCTGGTACAGGTCCTATTTGTCATTGTTGTAAAATTTTTGGTCATGAAGTTGAGGATTGCCTAAGGATGATTGCTAAAGTTGAACAAGTGAACATGAGACAAGAAAACTATGAAGAAATTCAAGAGACTAAGAGTGTGTTAGAGAATCATAAAGAAAAATAATCGAAGGAAGCTCAGACTATGTTATCACAGTTAAAATAAATGATGAATGATCACAAAGATGTTAGTTTACCAGAGATCTTGAAGGTAAAACAACACATAAATGGAAGAATAGGAGACTTTGACATAGACTATGTCTTGGACGAGGAAACACCAATGAATATTATGATAGAAGGCACTTGGGAAATTTTGGGAAATCCTGCCATAGTACCTTCATTGGGAAGGATAATATTGTTCAAAGGAAAGATGATAACCTTATGTGGAAAAATTACTCATGTACCTGCTATCATCCATGGAACATCGACTGAAGAGGAATTTGAAGTTATTAAGTTTGTTGAGAACAATGCCATGTTCCCACTTTTATTAGGAAAGACTTGGATTGAGAATGATCAGATCAGAAGGAAAGCAGAGGAAGAAGCTACATAAAAGAAAAAGCAAGAACTAAGGGATTTCATAGCTAGAAAAATATATCGACTGATAGAAGAACGAGAAGTTAAGTCGAAGCTATAGAAGCCAAGAGAATTAGATGTTGAAGTTGAAAGAATGAAAGAATATTTGAAGGACCTATCCATGCAAGAAAGAAGAATGCCCACCCTAGAATTGATAAGAGAAGGGATATTAACTTCAAACCCCTTGGAAGCACATCAACAGTTTAAAGTCACCACGATAGGAGAAGATATGAATAAGAATGGAAAGAGAAATCCAGGATCAGTTAGAGAAACTAAGATCATAGGAAAGAAGGCAATGAAGTTCAATAAGAAGAAAGCCAAGTTGGAAACACTACAGGAAGTTACAGAGAACAAATGAAAGATTTTGTACGAGGCAGGTTTGCACGATGTGAACCTTGCCAGAACAATAGAACCACGCAGAATGGGACTTCACCCTGGTGAATCTATATGACCGTTGGAGGTGCCCCAACTGTTAGAACGTCGCTCCAGAACGACGAGGAAACACATTTATCGGTGGATGGACTGTGTTTGGGATGTTGAGACCATGCCATAACAGACAGATTCTCGTTGATGGAAGCATTCCTGCTCATTGGAGGAATTCGTTACAACAATCACTTATTTAACCCGTCGGACACTGCGTTGGGACCACTTTTTTCCACCCATGATTATCTGAGACAAGAAGACAAGTGATTGTGTGTCGATATGTGTTATCAGACGTCACTATCCATTTTTCTACCCCGCTTATCGGTTCACCTACCTCGACCTATCTGTTAATAGTGAGAATGTCAAGAAAACACACTGAGTTAGAAAAGTCTGTAGAGGAGGTTCTTAAGAAGTTTATGGTTGATAAAGCTATGTCTGAAGGAGTTCATGCATCATTGACTAGGGGACTTCAGGCTTCCCCTTCGACTGGATGTTGTTCGAGCCGTGTCAAACATGCAACCAAGAAACAAAGTAAGCATCGAGGTGATCTGGCTAATGCAAAGAAAATCTCGTTGATCTTACCAGATTATATCTCGCCCTTGGCTAGTGAGGTTAACCACGACAACATCCTATGGGACTTCGAGTACACTTTGATCACCGTGTGCATCCTAAAAGGAATACACGTAGTTGGGAGTCAGTTGGGACAGATCCCACTACTGAAGAACAATGACTTCAACCTTGGAGATAGAAAGAACTATGCTATTCTCGCAACCCACATATATTTGATGAAGACCACTGGGAAGAAGCCTCACTTGGTCTCCCAACCATGGATCAAGGAGTTAGCGCAGTCCACGATACTTAATGTGATGAATATTCCCCATTTTGGCCGTCACCAGGAGGTTAAAACTTGCGTTAAACTCCTCTTCTCGTGCTACCATGGTGGATACATGTGGCTCGACTGACAGATTACTGTGGATCCAGTGCTGATCCACTTGATTATAGGATTGAGCATGCAGGGACCCGAACCTTAGTAATTTTACCCAGGGAAGACCTCAGATCGCTCCCTGACACAACACATCAAGGAGGCTTACGAAAAATTCGAGAAGGGAAAGTGTGGCTACAAGGTAGCATCTATATAGTATGGTGCAGTGCGAATTTCTTGCCAACTCATATATGGAAAGCTTGTAAGAAAGAACTGCCCCACACACATCATTGGGTTCATGGTGGACCTCGCAGGAAAATGTGTGGAGGGAATGCAGATGAATTGGGCGAGTTACCTCATCAATGGCCTCGAGAAATACTTTCACGAAGCTCAGGATGAGGGATATGAGTTCCACTTTAGCTTGCTTCTCATATTGATTGTATTTGTCGCTTGGAAAATGCTGGAAGGAGTCACCTTCCTAGAGATCAAACCATCAAAGTCGTTGGCCACTAGGCTCTCTGCCTTTTGGTACACCAATGACATGTCGAAGCAATGGCAGTTGAACATCATGTTCCATGCATATTATCAGCAACTAAAGGTTTCCATCGAGTCATTCCTGCACATGACACCGCTCACCCTACACCAATACAGACCAATAGCCAAGTTCCACGCAAATCCTCATTTTATCTTTATCACTGCGCTCAGAGATGAGATAAAGGAGGAGTTACAATCTTATTACAAGATGACATATGAAGACATGGATTAGATCACGGAGGAATGGTCAGAGGAATTTCAAAAACTTGTCATTGATGCCGAACTCTCCGATGCTGACATTATAGGAAGCCCCCTGGTCACCATGTTCAAGCATGCAGGACAATCCAGTGTGAAGAAGAAGAAGAAAAAGGAAAAAGTTCAAAATATAGAGACTGATGAGGAGGATAGTTCCTCGGAAGAAGAGGGATTTTGCTTGTCAGGAGGAGGAGACGCAGTACTATGTAACCGCCTATGAAAATGAGAGAGATGAGTTATGGGCAATGATTAAGGAGGACAAAGCGAAGATACAGAGAGAAAAGGACCAACTTCTCGCAGAGAAGACTGCGGTCAAAGAAGCGGTGAATAAATCACTTCACTCTATGCCAGGCTTGGCACAGGAGGAACATGAGTCATTCGAGGTTCAAGTGGTGAATCTCACTGAGTTCATCCGACAGCTTCAATTGAGGATAACATAGTTGTATATCCAAGAAGTACCAAGAACTACGCAGGAAGTGCACGATCAGAGGGAGGAAGCCTCAAAGAATGCAGTTGTAAGAATCAGGGCCCTCTCTTCAGAATGCAAACAATTGAGTGAAAAAAGCTTGCAGACTTATGAATGCCTCACAGAAGATCCAGAGATAAGGAAACTGGAAGTGTAGTTATAGGAGGCGTAGCAATAGGCACTTTCAATATAGGCGCAGATGAAGCTACTCACTGTGGTAGAAAGAATGAATAGATCTCAAGAAAAGTGCACGGTACAACAATAGATTACTACCATCTAGGGTAGGATAATGGAAGTTGTGCAGAAGCTCCAACCTGTGCAAGATGAATCCTGCAAGGTGTTTGAAGAGATTGAGGGACAAGGCTTGCAACTAGACCAAGTGGTTGTGACAGCGAAACAGTGCTTGGAAGGGCTGTTACAAATCATATGATCCAAGAGCTCGTTGAGCAAGAGGCTCAGGAGAAGCAACAAGTCGAGGTAGTTCAAGTGAAGCTCGAGGCCTTTGAAAAAGCGTTGCCCAGAATTGAGTGACTCGGGACAAATCGCATGTCACTATTGGGGGCCTCTTGTCCCTCGACCAAGTTTTGAGGAAATCTTGGTCATGATTGACCACTTTTTGGACTTCGACCCAGTGATCGAGGAAGGATCACCCAGGAGGAGATGATATCACAGATATCACTTGTTTTGCGGGTGTTGTGGACCCAGAGATGGGTTCCTTAGGGTTTTTGTAATGAGTTATGGGATGTCAGCCCATGGACTTACCCATGATTAGAAATTTTTGTAAAGGATTGTAAAAGTATAAACAGGTAAGAATGTAAGGTAGAAAAAAGTCAATATCTTGGAAGTCTAAGTGAAAGTAGTTCTGAGTTGCTTTGTGCAACATAATGTGTATGTAAGGCTTTGTGATTGATAAAGGAGTTGGCTCTATGCCTTGACATAGTTTTGGGAAGGAGGATGTGGTGCACGGTGCAGAAATCTCCTGTCCTCGACGAATATTGGCTCTGTTTCTTAGTGCACAGGAGTGGATGAATGTAAGAGATTGAAGAATAATAGAGAAGAAGAAGCAATTGGTGGATGTAGCCCCACACTAGGGTGAACCATGTATATCTTGTGTTCGTTGTGTTTGTATTTTATTTTCTAAGTGCTTTGTTATTATGTATGATGGATAGATCTGATGTTTCTTAGTGCCTTACTTGTGTTTTATGAATGAATGTTAGATCTAACTATGTGTTGTGTGATAAGTGGTTGAAGTGCTTAATATGTATTGTTACTGCACCGATCTATATTAGGTTTTGTTCTGCAATGTTAATAAAATCTAATGAACTAATGTGTATCATCTTCTAAGTGTTATTAAAGTACTTTGCAAAGTGTTATAATCACTTATTTGTGTCCCATATTGGTTTCAGACACCTAAGTCCTATAACCCCCATGCCTCTACCTCTGGTGAGACTTTTCCTACTTCGCAGGTGTTTTTGAAAGGGTCGATAGTTAGGGTTTTGTTGGTGCGTTGTTGAAGCGTTGAACCCTGGGTCTGCCCCTGTGCCAACAACACCTAGAGGAATTGCATAAAACACACTGAAGAACATTGTGTACTATTTTCAAATCTTTATTCATTAGAGGTACATAGTTATGATTATTTAAAGTTAGGGTTGTTGACTAATCCAAAACTAGTCATGTGAGACTAAAGTAAAGTTTGATCAAAATGCTAGTCTCTTGTTGTTAAAGTTAAGGAAGGTTTGTAGGTTGAGGTATAGGTTGGTGCATGGTTGATTCACTTGTTTATGGTACAAGTTGATTACAGGTTGTTTGGTACATGTTGGTGCATGGTTAATGCACTTGTTTATGGTACAGATTGATTACAGGTTGAGGTACAAGTTGATGCATGGTTGATGCATGGTTCAGGTTATTGGTACATGTTGTTTGGTCAAGGTTGATTGGTACAGGTTTACAACAATATATCTCACAGTGATAGTGTGACAGTGATTCCATCATTCTACTTATACATCAAGGCGGTTGGATGGGGCAAGGACAGGTGCTTGTAGCCACCTTCCGATTGTAGCCGGAGAACATAGGGGGTTGTAGCCTCCTTCTAGTTGTATCTAAAGAATTGGGGAGTTGGATATTCCCTCATGTTGTAGCCTGAGAAACTAGGGGGTTGGAGCCTCCTTCCATTTGCAGCTGGAAAACAAAGGAATTTGGTGCTTCCAATGAATCTAATTCTTCAATACATATAAGAAAAAAAATTATGTGGTGTTCTCCCACTTTGGGTTTCCACGTAAAAACACTGGTATACTATTTATGTGTATGATTGTTCATTTTTTCATTGTTTATTTACTCTGCAAATATTGGATGATAATGCTACATTGATATAACACTTGCATTATATGGTTAAAAAGGATTAGATTGCTCTATTACTGATTCACCCCCCCTCTCAGTGATCCAACAATAGTATCATCAACATAACTCCCCTTTTAGAGGGAGGTCCTTTCGGACAACACCAAGCTTGTCTCGAAAGTGCTCAAACTTCACACAAGATAGGGGCTTGGTCAACACACCTGCAACCTACTCATATGTGCCAACATATTCGATCTTTAAAGATCCCCTCTACATCATATCATGAATGTAGTTATACCATATCTCTATGTGATTTGACCTATCATGGAACAATAGCTTCTTCATCATCTTTATACAACTCTAGTTATCACATACAATCACGATGGATTCCATCTCTAGATCGAACAGACATGTCAATAACTTCCGAAGCCATATGGCTTCACAACTGGAGGAACATGTTGCAATGTATTCCACTTCTTCCGTGCTAATAGAAACACTAGATTACTTATTGCTTTTCCATGAAGTCATGGTTGAATCCAAACTGAAAAAACATCTTGAAGTGCTCTTTCGATCTAAGACACTTCTAGCCCAATCTGAATCAGTATAACTACACAGTTTGAAGTCATGATCTCCAGTATAAAAGAGACCATAATCCAACGTACCCTTAAGGTATCTCATGATATGATTTGCAGCTACAAGGTGGACATGTCTAGGCTTTACCAGATACTGACTCAAGGTGTTCACAACAAAGCATATATCTGGCCTAGTATTCTTCATATACATCAACGAACCAATAATATGTCTATATAAAGTAGAATCAACCAAATTTGACAAAGTATCAACCAGGAGATTCAAACTCATTTCCATGGTTGTGTTCATGGATTTATATTCTGACATGTCAAATCTCTTCAGCATTTCAACTACATACTTCCCTTGGTTAAGGAATATCTTCTTCGGGCTCTGCCAAATTTCAAGACCTAAGAAATAATGCATCAGGCCTAGGTCTTTCATAGAGAACTCTGCAACAAACTTCTTCTTGCAATATGTGATTAGATTTTCTTCTCTAGTCAAGAATAAATCATCCACATATAGTAGTAATATAACTGACTCCATTCATAACCTTGAAGTAAAGGTTAGGATCAACTTTACTCTTGGTAAATCCCAAGCTCATTAGAAAAATATCAATCCCATCATACCAAGCTCTTGGAGCTTGCTTCAAATTACAGACATAAGTCTTCCATTTCTGTATTTTAAAACCAAATTTTCACATCACATTGTAACAACCTGGTACACTTTCTCAACTGCAACATAATCTGCATAATCATGTGCTTTTTGCAAAGCACTATTTGTCTCACTACCTGAGAATATGTCCTCTAGTCTCTCTGCAACTATTCCTTATGGAACCAAGACTCTGCACCCACAACTGCTATTTATATAGCTGAGAATGACTTTCTCCATTCTCACTGTAGTTATTGAAATTTGAGAGTATCTCCTCTATTTTATCATGGAAACAATTTCATTTGAGAGTAGCTCAATAACTGATACTGAAGGTAGATTTTCTCCTTTCATGGAGGTAATTCATTCTCATATACATGGACTTCTCCCCTTGAATCTCATACTATATTGAAATCATGGTTGTTTTGGTTGTCTTTACGAATACTAGAGCTATTTCTTCAATTACTAAAGAAAGTGCCTCAACATAGTCTTCTCCCTCTTACTGGGAGAATCCTCTAGACACAAATCAGGTTGTGTGCATACCTATATTGTTATCTGCAACATGATTGATCTATTAGAACAAACGTGGAATTCACCACTGACTTTCCTTATGGTCTTAAGGAAAAATACATTCCTTCTGCCTGGCTTCCTCCTATGTTATTGAAACAAGGGAATCTTCTCATGAGATTTCATGTCTCCTAGAAGTCTCTGAAGCTACGATCTAGTCTTCTCAACTCATGGCATTTTTCTGTCATTCTTAGAAGATGTCTACTTTTTCCATCTGATCCTTTCTAATATCAGGCTTACTCTAAGTCTTGATTTCTTCTGAGTCTACAAAAACTTCATAGTCTCTACAGGATATACTTGGTGTTGAATACCAAGTCTTAATATGAAAAGTTGATTCAGACTTCAAAGAAATTATGCTTCCTGTCAAGGTGGCTTCATTATCCATTGACCAAGTCTATTGTAAGTTCTATTCTAATGTTTGGTCATCTTTGGAGCCTTATTCTCCTCATGATCTGTCTTCATATGAGATGTCATGTATCTAGCAAAAGTAACTTCTTATTCTTATTCTTCTTTGGCACATGGATGTATATGGTTATGTATACATCTTGGATAGTATGCTCCATGTCTCATCTAATATATTTCCTCATGCAATCACCACTATATATCCCTTATAGTTATCACCTCTGACCTTCCTGGAACAAGAACAACAAGAGAGAAACAGTAGACAAGGATAATACTCTTTATAATAATAATAAAAACAATAACGAGAACAATTGTCATAGTATCTCCTTCAGAACTATCACTTGTGACCTTTCTGAAACAAGGGTCGAAAGTAAAAAAATACAATAATAAGAAATGAGAGAAACACTCTTCTAGTGTTGTGATTAATCTTTCCTCCATGGTAACCTAGAAACAAAACAAGAAGTTTCTCCTAGAGGGGATGTTAGTTATATCTGGTAAATGATTACAGTAAGAATTTGTCTCAATATGCTCACATGCTACCAAGTATAATTTTTTTAAAATATTGCTATCTCAAATATAGTGTTTGCTTGTAATGAGTTAGTTATCAAACATGACATGTGAAAATTTGAATCTTATCAACTTAATCAATCAAACCTGGAACCTGGAGTCTTTGTCCTCAAGAATGATTGTTGTTTCTTTTCTTCCTAGTCTCTTTAACTCAAGATGACAAATATTTTCTTCAACCTGTCCTATGTACTGAGATAATATGTTTTCTTGACAGAAATGTGTGTTAGAGAATAAACTCTATAATCTCAAATTTGATTAATCTAATACCTTGAATTTAATTTTGACCAATGGTTAGTATGATGGTTATAATTTCAGCATACAACCTAGATGTTCATAAGATCAAAATAATGTCATAACAAATAGATGCATATTAAAATAATCAAGCCTGGTGTGCATTATTCATTTGAATGTGTTGTATCTAAGATCCCTTTGGATATATGATTGTTATTTAGATTGGTACTTGCACAATTCTGTATTGGCACTTCTGGTACTGGTTCTGGTTTCCTAGTTTTCTGGTTTTCTAGTACTAGTAAAAACTAGGGTTTGACTTTCTGGAGAATTTGGACACTCAAAAAGTTCGCTCAAGCTGCCAAAAGATGAACTAGGGAAAGGTGCACTTCCCAAGATAGTTTTTGGTCAAAAAACCCTCTTCAGTAAAAAGCCCTAATTTTCTTGTATGACAACAATGATGTTTTCAGACACCCAGTGAAAGATTCTCTATTCAGTCAAGCTCTGATACCATGTTAAGTTTTACTATTTTTATTAGGTTATTTACAAATTACATGATCATTCAATACATTTCCAAAACAAAAATATAAAGAGGATCACTGAAAGAAACACAATCACAAGGTAAGCAACATTTTATCCTGAGAAACCCTCATGGGGGAGAAAACCTAGAAAAACTTCCTCAATAGTAGATTTCCAATACAATGCCAAGACTAAGACCAAAACACCAAGAATAAAATAAGACTGAGCATGCGCTTCTCTTCTCCTTCCTCCTGCAGCTGCAACTTCCTTCAAAATATGTGCACTGGATGAGTGAGTGAGTGAATAAAAATGAGACACCAACCTCACATATAAATACAAGTGTGACATGGCACTAGGGTTGTGTCTCTTCACTTGGTTGAGCCGACTTCTCCTAGAAGTGGCTAAAACAACTTTACAATTACTAGGGGCCAACTTTACAAATACCACTATATAAATACAGTTTGACCAATTCAAAAAAGGGTATTTGATATTATACAAGACCCGACATGATCAATCTGCAAAAGTGGATTTGACTATAATATAATAACTCAAATATAATTAGAATATTCTTCGAAGTTAGAATATTTCAACAGGGTTGTGGGTGATTTAATTGTGAGGGGACTATGAGAGGCACCCTTCTCTTGTGGATTCCTAGCCCCAATTTGAGGGTGAAATGATGTTGACATTTGGAATAGAAGGTCTATTGTTGGGTGGAATGTCCTTCCAAATCAGTTGGTTGCAGAGAAATTTTAAAAGATAAGTGTTTAATTATTTTTTGAGTTTCCCTTATGAGTTTTTATGGCTGTGTTTTATCATGTACAAGAGAATAATTTTTATGGGTTGTTGTAAATGATTTTATGGTTGTATTATGTTCTTTTAGAATTTTGTATATGCATTTAGTTATGTGTATCATATTTTAGTTAAATATGTGTTAAATTCATAGCTGGTAAGCTAAAAGAATTAATTAGTAAAATAAATGTTTGAATTTATGTCTTTTTCCATAAGTAATGTTCCTAGTTAAGATGGGGTGCGTTACACCATGAGAGAGAGGGAATAAAGGGGCAAAGTCTATTATTATTATTTTATTCACCCATATTGGTTTTATTTGAGGAAGTGGTTACATGAGCTTCTTGGGGGGGGGGGATGTTATTCTTGGTTCTTATAATTATATAAACATTGCTTGTGGGTTTTTTGGGGGTTGTTCTTTGTTGATCATTCATTTTAGGGTTAATCATTCAACCACTCATCTTCCTCATTATTTTTCATTCATGCGCTCTTTTTATGGGCATGAAAATGAATGGATGGAGGTAGAGATAAATTGCTAGATGGATTGGTAGAATTACAGATCATTCTAGGAGGGAATGGATGCCCATGGGCATGAGATTGATGGAAGTTATGAACGAATTGTCCACAACTGAGATTCCTTGGTGTTTCCAGCATTAATTTTTCCTGAACAATAGAATTGGAGCCTTGAAAAGAAATTGGAACAACCTAACAGAGTGCATTGTGAAGAAAGGCGTTCATTTATTTGGTTTGTGCAGGCTAAAGGGGAAGAGAGTTGGAAATTAGAATTGTTGTATGGATGGAAAATATGAGAGCCTGTTAGATAAATGTTATGTGTAGAGTAGGTTTAGGACCCATCCTTGTGGATTCATAGGCCTAGCTCATGGGTGACCTACTGTTGAGACATGGAACAATGATGTCTATGGTTGGGAGGAACGTCCTTACTCTGCAGCTAGTTGGTGAATGGTTTAATCAATGAATAGTGATCTCTATGTTTTCTGTATATTTATATTCCATTGTGTATTATTATTATCTCTGAGTCAATGATGTGTTTATGCCATTCCTTTTTTTGTTAATGTTGTGCATGCATGTCATGTTGTTAATTCTTATTTTATGGTTTAGCATGTTCTAGTTATTTGCATGCTTGGATTCATGTTCTTCATTAATTAAATATTGGAACATAAATTCGAAATCAATTTAAGGGGGAGAATTTGTAAATACTTGTGAAATGGGTATGCTTTAGATCAGTATCCAGGAAAATAGTTTTTAGGATTGTTGATCTGGGTCCATTACAGTGGTATTCAAAGCATTCTAGAGATTGTTTTGAGGTATCATGGCTTAGTTGGGTGGCTGGGTATGTTATAGGTAGTGCCCCGAAACAGGTATGATTTCTGCGATGTATTATTTAAAAAGGTGTCCTCCAGTGGGTGGATACAATAGTTGTAAGTTAAGATGAGTTCTTAGGTCCTTTGTAGTTGGAATACATAATTTAAAACACTTTTTATCCACTTATGAGGGGTAGTTCCCCGAAACAGGCATGAGTTCTACGATGTATTATTTAAAAAGGGGTCTTGCACTGGGTGGCTACAACAACCATAAGTTAATATGAGTTCTTAGGCCATTTTCAGTTGGCATACATAACACACAACACTGTTTGGCCACTGATGAGGGATAACACCATGAAATTGGCATGAGTTCTATGATGTATTATTTAAAAAGGAGTCTTGCACTTGGTGGCTACAAAACCATAATTTAAGATGAGTTCTTAAGCCCTTTGTAGTTGGAAAACAAAACTTACAGCGTTGTCTAGCCTCTGATGAGGGGTAGCCCCCCGAAATAGGCATGAGTTGTGCAATGTATTGTTTAAAAAGGGTCCTGCAATGGGTGGCTACAACAACCACAACTTAAATGAGTTCTTATTCCCTTTTCAATTGGAATACATAATGGATGTCTAGCCAATGATGAGGGGTAGCGCCTTGAAATGGGCATGAATTATGTGATGTATTATTTTAAAAGGGCTCTTGCACTGGGTGTCTACAACAATAATAACTTAAGATGAGTTCTTAGTCCCTTTGCAGTTAGCATACAAAACATACAACACTTTCTAGCGACTTATGAGGGGTAGTGCCCCCAAACAGGCATGAGTTTTGTGTTGTATTATTTAAAACGGGGTGCATGTGAGAAAGTAAAATATGAAATGGTGGTTTCAAACCCATTGGTTTGTCATTTTTACCCATGGTATTTGGGGTACTTTCCCATGGTATTGGAAATCAATTATTTGATTTAGGGACATGTCCCTTCATGAAGGGTTATGAAAAGGTATAAAAAGAGAAAGCATTGAGAGAATGTGTGCATGTGAAAAATGGATTAGCAAAGATTGAATTGTGAAATCAGTTTCAGGTCATCTTTGAATTTAAGTGATAACTTTTTTTCTAGGATGTTTAAGATCTTGAAATTTGGAAGAGACAGAGGAGAGATATTGGTGTAGATGTGGTGAAAATTTCATATGTTGGTTCACTCGAATTTCGAAGATATGTCCTATGGAATTTAGGGTTCTTGAATGATCCTAAAATCAGTTTCTAGCTTGGCCACTTTTGCTATAACTTATTTTTTGGGATGTTTCATACCTTGAAACTGTTGTTTTTCTTCATATGAGATACAATCGATATATTATTACAATGATGAGTGTTCCATATATAGGGAGCATATGGTGACCATCCATGAAAGGATGCGTCCCTTGAATAATCAATAACTATTTATTATTATCATTTACTTATTATATATGATATTTAATAATCAATAATTATATTATTAATTATTATTCTAAGAGAATGTCTTCCCGATGTTGTCCAAACATCAACACTCCCTCTCAATGAGGGAGACATTCTGCATCATGCCAATCTTGTCTCTGAAGTATACAAAATTCACCCTAGACTCATGACACTTGTATTTTAGTCTTGGGAGACGTCTCTCTCCCACATGAACCAAGGAGAAACTCCTTTTGTGGATCTTTCTTTTGAGCCAATTGAATCTCTCTAATATGAGGCTCACTCTGGGTCCGCATGTAATAACATGTAGCATCTTGATTCTTTATCATTCCTTGTCAAATCACCATGACGAGGAAAAAGACCACACCAGGATCTTTCACCATAGGTACACACATGTGAATGAATGTTAGCCTCATGATAATTGACACGTGGAAAGTACTTCAAGAACCTCGAGTCCATATTATTCCTTTTCATGATCAAGGAAGGACTACGTCTAGGCCCATTTACCACAAGTGAACCTTTATGATAAATGTATCCTATCTCCCTTGGTTTGCAGCCCAATCTAGGAGAAGTTCCACCTGATGTTGAAACATCAACACTTCATCTTATATAGGGAGGTATATTTCCATAGTAGTACACAACTATTGTCCAGAGACATGCAGTCTCTGCCAGTGGTGCACAACCATAATAGTAGCAAAAGTTTTTCACACATGGCACTCCCATGTGGACTTATAGAGGCTACACCCTCTAGAAACACTAGGGTCAACTCCCATAGTGTGTGACACCAAGGGTCAACTCCCTTGACATGTTCTCAAGTTCTTTCCACATGGAACATTGGGATATAAGCCCAAATTCACTTATCCCTTCTCGAATAAGTGTCCTCACATATCAACTCAACTCAATTCACAGATGAGTATGATATGGAGAATGTTTGTCACACATGGCACTCTCGTGTGGACTTATAGAGGGTAAACTCTCTAGAAACACTAGGGTAAACTCCCATAGTGTGTGATGTCAAGGGTTAACTCCCTTGACATGTCCTCATGTTCTCTCCACATGGGATGTGTCTTCATTTTCTCTCCACAAGGGACATTGGGCTATAAGCCCAAACAAACTTATCCCTTCTCGGACAAGTGTCCCACTTATCCCTTATCAGATAAGTGTCATCACAGATCAACTCAACTTATTCACAGAGGAGTACGATCTGGATAATGTCTCAGGAAGATGCAAACATCAACACTCCCTCCCAGCGAGGGAGGCATTCTCTACCACACCAAGCCTGTCATGAAAGTACTTGAACTTTGTCCTAGTTTGGTAAGAACATCAACAACCTTCTCATCTATAGGAAGGTATAACACCAATACTTCCTTCCTCTGTACCATGTCTCGGATGTAATGGTACTTGATATCAATGTGGTTTGATTTTTCATGAAGCACTAGATTCTCTGAGATCTTCACACAACTTTGGTTACCATAATGAATAATGGTGGAATCCAGCACATGTTTGGATAAATATGCAAGGATCTTGTGAATCCACACTACTTCACGGATTCACATACTTAATGCAATGTACTCTCCTTCTACTGTGCTCAAAGACACATAAGTTTGTTTCCTGCTACACCGGAAAACCATGGAAGATCCCAAAGTGAAGCAACACCCAAAGGTGTTATTTTTGTCCACTGTGCTCCATGCCCAATCAGAGTCAATATATTCTTGCCATATCATACCAATACTAGAATTATATCTCAGACCATGTCCAACTGTGCCTCACAAGTATCTCAATATATGCTTTGAAAAATCTAGTGCGTTTATCTCAACTGACGCATAAACTGGCTAAGTGCACTCACTGCATAGAAAATATATGGTCTGGTGTTAACTAGATACATCAATGATTCAATCAATTGTTTTTACAAATTTGGATCAGTTTCGTCATAATCGGAAAAATACGCACTTAGTTTATTCAAATTCATCACCATTGGTGTAGCCACAGGCTTCAAGTTCAACATCTCAAATTTCTTCAATATCTCAACTATGTAATTCCCCTGACTCAGGAAGATCTCATCAGTTTTCTGCCACACCTATAGTCCCAAGAAGTAGTGCATCATACCAAGCTCCTTCATCTCAAACTTAGAGGCCAACGCATATTGCATTCAACAATAAGGCTCTTTGTATCGGTGAGGAATACATCATCAACGTAGAGGACCAAAATTAGGGACTCACAATTAACAATCTTGTAGTACAGGATGGGATCGACAACACATTTTTTGAAGCCCAAAAATCATTAGGTGTCCATCAATCCTTGCATACCAAGCTCACGGTGGTTTCTTGAGTCCATACAAGGCCACCTTCAACCTGCACACATGAGACTCCTTCTCATGTATCATGAAACCATCTAGCTTCTCGATGTATACTTCTTCCTCAATCTATCCATTGAGAAAGGTTGTCTTTACATCCATCTGATGTACTCTCTAACCCATGGATGTTGCAGTGGAAATAATCATCCAGATAGAAGTGTATCAAGAAACAAGAGAAAATGTCTTATCATAATCTATTCCCTCCACCTGAGAGAATCCTCTAGCAACAAATCGTGTTTTGTGCCTCTCGATGCTCCTATCAATTGTGTGTTTGATCTTGTAGATCCATTTGGATGTCACTACAAACTTCCCCTCAGGTCTCCGAAAAATATCCCACACATCATTCTTCATGATGTATTGATACTCCTCCATCATGACATCTCTCCATATTGGATGACTAGTTGCCTCCTCATAACATGAAGGCTCAAAATGAATGATGTGGCTCATAGTTGTAGCATAGCATGAATATCTTTCAGGTATCTTTCTCAATCAGAAGGTACCACGAGGAGCTACATATCGTTCTACCTCCTATAGAGTATGGCGATACCATGTAGGTCCCTTCCAAACTACTACAATATCTTTGGGAACATCAACTGAAGCTACAAGATCAACATGATCAATTGGATCAATTTTATCATTCTCCATGTGAGATCCTCTAGGTCTCTTTAAAGGATACCTCCTCCTCAAAGGTAACATCTCTGCTCACCTCAATCTATATCTGACCAAGGATGTAGATCCGGTATGCCTTCGAAGACTCAGTGTACCCCACAAATGTACCCTTTCTGCCTGAAGGGTCTAGCTTGATTATTTTTCCCTTGGGTACATGAATGTTTATTGGACACCCAAATATCCTGAAGTGTCCAACCTAAGGCTTCACTTTGGTGAAGACCTCCTAGGGCATCATGTTCCTCAAAGTCTTATGAGGACTTATGTTCTGAACATACACTGCAGTCATAGATTCCTTTTCCCAGAGAAACATAGGTAAATGTTGATCATCCTAATTCATCTTGGACCATAATTGATAGATTGAGGTTCCCTCATGAAACCAATGTCTAGGGAAGCTGAAAAACATCAACACTCCCTCTGGAGCTGGAGGTGACTCCTCCTCTGTCTTTTTTCCCTTTGACACTAAGGGTAGTTCTTCCTCCTTCTTTGGAGGTAACTCAATCTGTGCTCCCTCTGGATGTAGTACCACCTCCCTCTCTGGGAATGCCTCTACATATACTCAAATTGTTTCCATGCATGCTTCCTCAACATCTCATGGCTTGACTCATGTATTGAGACTGCTACACATGATCCCTCTGAGTCTCATAATATGTTTTCATCCTCTAATGGATCTACCATAGTTGTGCTACAGTCAGTATTAACTCACTGTATCCATGATCATTGGAATTGTCTTTGCTATCTCGCATGGTCCCATCTTGGGAGTTACATTGCTCCTAGAGACTTCTTGTCTCTGAGGATCATGTCTGGAAATGCCTCTCCTTGATATCATGTTGGAAGGTATTTCCCTCCATGTCTTCTTCCTGTGATCGTCATTATGGATCCTTCTTAGAGATATTACACGTGACCTTCCTGGAACAAGAAGCAATCACAACAAAAAACATCTCCTAGAGGAGATGAATTTATCTTGTGCACAACTATATACAATGACCCTCCAAATAATATGTCTTCTACTATGACCAAGACACATCCATCATATAATCAATGTCCATGTTAATTTTCTAGTGTTAAAGTAAACAAGCACAGTTTTCCACAAGTGGTAATTACTTCCAATGATATACGATATTACTTTAGTAAGCACTAGAACATCAGTAAGTAACTCAGAAAATTTTTACTTCTTAGCCTCTTCCTTAAATCACTTATCCCACGTGTGTCTCTTCCTTAAATCACTTATACCGCGTGAGAGAGAGAGAAAATACGTGTGTCTATTGTTGTGTCTTTCAAGTGTCTTTTTATAGTAATATTAGATTGATCCAAAAAATACACGTCTCTTTGAAAATTTAAATTTAAAGTTAAATTCAATTTTCTTTCTTATAAATAGTTGGAGAATACCCATGTAACTAACCGAAGATTAATTTGGTTATAATACATCCACGTAGAATTTGACTTTGTTAAATTGTTCCTCCATAATTCATGTGATTCTTTGCATAAATATACGTAGAAGTCAATATGCATTACATTAGGTAGGAGTAAAAAAGTAAATATGTTCTACATAGACATTGTAACAACCCCACCTCCTGTCCCTTGAATAATCAATAACTATTTATTATTATCATTTACTTATTATATATGATATTTAATAATCAATAATTATATTATTAATTATTATTCTAAGAGAATGTCTTCCCGATGTTGTCCAAACATCAACATAAACTTTGTAGAGATAGAGGAGAGGTCTTTTTGTATATGTGGTACAAATTTTAGATGTTGTTGTTCTATACTTTTTGAGATATTCCATGTGGAAGATAGGGTTCATGAATGCTCCTGAAATCAATTTCAAATAGGTCAGCTTGACACTTTCTCTATAAATTGTTTTTTGGGATGTTTTAGAACTTGAAAATTGCAAAGCTAGAGTAGATATCTTGTTGTACATGTGGTACTATTTTCAAATTCTAGTTATCTATATTTTCAGATGTATGCCATGTTGAAGGTAGGGTCTTGAATTCTCCTAAAATTAGTTTCAAACAAGTCAGCTTGGCACTTTCGTTATAACTTATTTTTTGGGATGTCTTAGACCTTGAAACTTTGCAGAGATAGAGGATAACTCTTGGTGTACATGTCAGACAAATTTCAGATGTTGGTTCTCTATACTTTCAGCGATATGCCATGTTGAAGTTAGGGTTCTTGAATGCTCCTAGAATCAGTTTCAAACATGCCAACTTGGCATTTTCACTATAAACTCTTTTTTGGGACTCTTAAGACTATTTAAATTTTAGAGAATAGAGGAGACATACAAAAGTACCTGATGTAAAAAGTTCGGAATCATATTTGCAAAATTGGATACATGGCATGTTGTACAAGTTCATTTTTGGGAAGAGGCCCAAAACAACAAGCTTTGAGAAAGTTACCATTTGGAAATTCAAATTTTGGTCAGGCCTAGTAAAGGTGGAAGTAGTGAGTAGACCTAGTGAAGGCAGAAGCAATGAGTAGACCTAGTGAAGGAAGAAGAAGTAAGAAAACCTGGTGAAGGAAGAAGTAGCAAGTAGACTCGGTGAAGATTGGTCCAGCTCACACAAAGAGATTGGTGTCTCTTGCTAAGTTGGTTTTTAGAGGTGGGGATTGGTTTCTCTAGTAGATTGGTGTCTACGAAGATGATTTGTAAGAGTAGGTTGGTGTCGCTAAAAAAAAGAGATTGTTATTTCTTGCTAAGTTGGTTCTTAGCGGTGAAGATTGGTGTCTTCAGTAGATTGGTGTCTATGAAGATTTGTAAGTGTCTAGGTTGGTGCCTACAAGGATTTCTACCAGTGGGGATTGGTGTCTCAAATAGGTTGGTGCTTACAAATATTTTTAACAGTAGATTGGTTCCTACAAATAATTATAAAGATAAGTTTTGTGGTTTTGTCCCGAAAGGGTTTCCACACAAATCTTGTGTTCCATCTTCTACAATTAATAGATCTCACATGTGATTGTTTTCTTATGGTTGATGAATGTTTCAAAGAGAAAAAAAATTGTATTATATTGATTCACCCCCACCTCTTAGTATAAGTGTGTATTCAATAGTCTTCCATAGAGCACATTAATAAGATGGCTCTAATCTCATCATCCAAAACAATTTTAACAAAGGTGATTTGATTGGTAATTACATTGAACTCATTTAAGTATTCCACTACTGAAGCACCCTCCTTCATCTTGAGGTTGTATAATTTCTTCATCAAAAAAACCTTATTTGATGTTGTGTTTTTCTCATATAAATCATGTATCTTTTTCCATAGACCTTATGTTGTCCTCTCTTTGGCCACATTGAAGTATACATTATTTTCTAAACACTGTCGGATTGTGGCAATGTCCTTTCTTTCTAGCTTGAGTCAATCCTCATATGTCATTGATGAGGGTTTCTTTGTTACTCCCTCAATTGGAAAATATGGATCCCTCAAAATCAATATATCCTCCATCTATTACTTCCATAAGGAAAAATTATCCCTGTTCAATTTCTCCATGTCACTCAACGCCATTGTCTCCATGCTTAAAGAGACCCAATTCAAACAATAAGATGGTGTTGCTCATTTAGACCCCACTCACACCACAAACAACCAAGAACCTCACCACATCTAAATCCAAACCCATGACCTTAGCTCCAATCCCACACACCGCCTTGTGTTCAAATACTTAGTGGGATCAAATTCTCACGCACTTCCAGCTTGGTCTCAGACACACACTTCTTCTCCTCTGGCTTGTCTAACAAAAGCTCTCCCAAACAACGTTGTGACTCGTGATTTCTCCTCTACACGAGAGACACAACTCTCAGACGACACTACCTTACTAAATTCACATAGGGCATACTTTTTTGTCCACAACCTCTTCTCCTCATGAGCTTAGCTTAGCAGTGACCTCTGCAATTTTACTAGCGAGGGCCTATTCTCCTCATAGGCTCGACTTACTAGCAACCTTTGCGAGCATTAACCTGGCTCATATAATAGTTTTTAAGGTTTCTGATCCCTTTTACACTCGCCCAACAAGGGATTTGGGTTTATGAATTCACCCAATAATACTCGAGATGAAATCATAGATTTTAAACACTCAACTTTACCTCTAGATCTTCAACAAACAACCACGAAAATGAAGAGACGCACTAAAAATGGTGGATACAAGAACTATGAAATGTGAATGGATTTTTTTTGAAAAGAAACACAACAATACAATGTTCTTATTAAAATCATAGATTTCTCGTAGAGAAAAACAGGGCAAGATAGAAAAACATATGACTAGAGAAAAACCAACAAGAAATAATCAAAAGTGTTTTTTCTATTCAATTCTTGTTTCCATACAACATACTGAAGGTGATATTTACAAACATATTTATAAGCTTGATTATATTTAAAGCCTTCGAATAACTCAAGTATTGCTCAGGCATTAGTTCCTTTGCGAACCGACCATTCATTCATTTTCAAATTATCCAGCAAATTTTCAGCACTTAATTTCCTAACTACTCTTTGACTTTGCTAATCATGATAGTTATTTCTAGCACTTTCTCTAAGTTGAATTTTTCTTCAGTTTTAAGAGATTTGGCTCTAATGCTTCATGATAGACTTGTAAACTATAAAAGATTGTGTTATGGAATGAAATAAAAAGTTATCTTAACTGTTACTTTCCAATTTACTTTTTTTCCATAGAAAATTTCACATTATATTTATAAAAATATAATATGTTCTTAAAACAGTCATTACATCATAAGATAATTTTTTCATGTACTGATCCAAAAAAGCTTAGCTACACAGAAATCCAAATTCTTTACAAAAACCAGCGGCCAGATTGCAATAAGAGATTCGAAAAAACCAATAGTTGCTCGCCCCCAAAGGACCTCAAAGTGTTAACCAAACACCGCATGCCCCCAAGGGACCTCAAAGTGTTTGCCAGAAACACTACATGCCCCCAATGAGGACATCAAAGCTCTAGCCCAAACCTCTTCTTGCCTAGGAGAAAGACGAAGAGGACAAAAGAGGGCAGAAAAAAACCCGCAAACCCGACAAAAGGGAAAAAACCCATCACCCACAACGAATGGAAGCGTCCTCCAGTGTCGTTGCTGGACTTGAAACCCCACTCTCCCATCTCCCTAGAGTTTTCTGGGATGCAGCTAGCGAAACCCTAGCCGCAGAACCTTCGCTCCGCTCCCTACATGACTTCAACACAAATTGCACGTCGTCCGGCTTGTTCAAGTCTTCTCCATGATGAAATTGTCGTGAGTTCAAACAACAACCGAATACACCGATAGAAAATACAGTGAACACTCACGCCCGAGATCTAGCCTCTGGTTTTCACGTAGAGTCCTTCGGTGTCGTCGTCGGACTTGAAACCTCACTTGTCCATCTCCCTAGAGATTTCTAGGGTGCGACTAGCGAAACCCAAAGATCCCAG
>JZKD02S1189090.1:425407-438501 GCA_000966675.3 Picea glauca | reverse complement strand
TATTCAAGATCATGGAGATTACAACAGACTAGCAAGTTCTCACTCTGTCTCTCTCACTCTCTACGGGATTACATGAATTTATATACATTCACAATAAATTGATTATTAAATGAAATCCCTATCCATATTCTAAATTGGTCTATTTAGTTGCAACCAACGTAGAATAATAGGATCCAAATCCATCATTGGAGGAATTCGTTGTCACCAAATCCCAACAATCTCCACCTTGACAACAATTAACRTGATACCTTGCTCCTTCCTTTTGTTCATCACCTTTTCTGCAACCCAAGAGAAGCCAAGAACCACTGCAACTTCTCTAATAAAACTAGTTTCATGATCTCCCCTGTGTGACTTGCATGAGTTTGGATTTCGTGAGGGGTCACTCCACCTCCAACATGTCTTCCACAACTGTTTTGTGAGACATATTTAGTGATAGATCTCCTTCCATCCAAAACACCTGTAAAATATACATTACAATTATCACAGACCATCTCAGTGTAACCATTATAGGTGACATTTGTGCTTCTCAAACGCTAAAGCACCCATTTCACTGCAGCACCTAAATCTGTCACGTATCTGACAACATCATTAGCATGTGAAACATCTGGTCTTAACCATTTCATCACATACAACAGACCTTCTACTGAACTTACACGAGACATAACATTTTCTTCTTTATAGAGAGGCCCTATGCTTGAAGAAAACTTATAATGAAAAGCAAGAGGGATAGAAACTGGTTTTACAATGTTCATATTGAACTCCAACCACAATTTACCATTACCATCTCTATATACTTCCATGCCCATAATTTGTTTTGCTACTCCTTGATCCCTCATCTAAATTGTCTTGTCCACCTGAGTCATTTTCTTACTGATTGTATCCATGCTACGGCTTGCATCGAGCATACCATCAGCAAATAACATCAAGACTGTGAATGTACTATAAACAATATAGTCATTCCTACCCTTTGAAAAATCCGGACTCACTATGAAGGATTCAAACCTCTTGTATATTTGCTTGGGTACCAATAGGCCATACAATGAATTATCTAGCATACAAACAAATTTACCGTTGCGATCTTAAATCAACCCTTTTGGTTGTTCCATACATACTATATCTTTGTCAATGATGACCTTGTGAGAAGTAGGATCCCACACACAACATCCCTTTATACCACCATCATAACTTGCAGAGATATAAAACAAACAGGAATTTAGAAACAAAGATTTTAAGTCTGGAAATGATTTTTTTCTTATCAGTACTTGCAATTATTTCTTTCTCTTATGACCTTGATGCTTCTACCATAAATAAGAAGATACATTTGTCACTCCAGATGCCATTTCAGTACTCCCTTCCAACTTATAAAGGTTATCAACCTTTGTTTCCTTCATCACTACTAAACTACCTTTCGACAATGTGAGTGTTCCACCTTGACCTGTATACTTATATCCACAAGAATCCAACACTCCCAATGAAATCAAATTTGATTTAAGCTCAAGTACATATCTAACATCCATTAATGCCCTAACAATACCATCGAAAATCCTAATTCTAATACTACCAACCCCAACAGTTTTACAGAGAATACCATTTCCCATAAACACTACACCCTCATCAACAGATTGGTAAAAAATGAATCAATTTCTATGTGAGCACATGTGGTGGGAGGCACCTGAATCTAACTGCCATTCTTCTTGATATTTTAAATTACTAGAAACGGACAAAACTTGACCAGTCATACCTGAATTTGTTACAGCCAAATTTGCTTCCTTCATAGAGTTTTCCTCAAATTCCTTTCTCTTCTAGCAATCTTTCTTGAGATGTCTTGTTTTTCCACAGTACCAGTAGTTTTCTTTACCCTTTCTATTTCTTGACTTAGATTGAGAAAAACTTCTCTCATTTCACTCTTTAGTTCGACCTCTAACCAACATCGCCTCTGAAGTTGAGGTTTGTATACTAGATTTTCTCCTCATATCCTCAACCAAAAAGCTTCCACAACAGAATCATAATCTAAAACATCTGTTGAGCTAAATCTAATAGAGGTGACTAGATTATCCCAAGACCCAGGAAACAAACACAATAGTGTAATAGCCTTATCTTCATCTTCGAATTTAACTTCCATAATATTCAATTGAACTATAAGGGTATTGAAGGTATTTAAATGGTCAACAACTTTTGTACCTTCTTTCATCCACAAATTGTACAATTGTCTCTTCAAGTAGATTCTTCTCATCAAGGACTTTGTCATATATAGACTATCCAACTTGCTTCATAAGCGTGATGTTGTATCCTATCCTAGGATATTAAACAAAACATCATCCGCCAGACATAAACGAATGATACTAAGAGATTTCGCATCCAGATATTCCCATTTCCATTCTGTCATGGTTGTTGGTTTCTTTGACTTGCCTGCCAATGCTTTTTTCAACCCTTGTTGCACCAGTAAATCCCGCATCTTGAGCTTCCAGAGCTCAAAGTTGCTTTTACCGTTGAACTTTTCAAATTCAAACTTCAAACTTTGCATCTTAGCCATTAGCACAAAAAATCTCCTAATTCCCAAATCACTGCTTATAATAACCAAGGATTTTAAAAAATAATGTGGACGAACAACTTCACAAGGTTTAATAAAAAACCTTTTACTAAAAAATTCAGCTTTTAATTAAAAAACACCTTTTAAAACCTCCACATTTTAAATATTATATTTAATCCCAAATATAATAAACCTTTACTCAATTAAAAAACCTTTACTTGATCCTTTTACTCCATAAAAACTTTTTACTTTCACCCACGTGACTTAACACTTGACTTGTTCATGTTTCCCTTTTTAAAAATAAAGTTCACGCTTCATACCTTAAAACTTTTGCAAAAAAGGACCATACGTTAAATTCTTTTAACTCCATAAAACATGCGAATAAAATAAAGAGATCGTGACTTTGGATTTAAGAGAGTCGTCGCACCTCACGCTACCAATGGAGTGCGGCGATCTCAAAGGTCTCTACATCTCTCGAGACACTTGGAGTGCGGAAATCTTAATTAATTTAAGAGGAGTCTCTGCACTGTACCACACAGCTAGACTGTGATGATTTCAATATTTTTGCGTGAGCGTAAGGCCGAGTAATAAGACATCACACCCTTCGAGAGGAGGGACCTACGATGATGTATAAATCGATGCACCTCACATAGATGTTGCTTCTCCTACAAAATTTGACGCTCTCTCCTCTAACCATCTTTGATACCACTTGTTAGAATTTCTAATGCGGAAAACACAATTCACATATGATAATTAACAATCACACACATAAGGAACATAGAGATTTCAGGTGGTTCACCCAAACGTTGGGATACATCCACCAAGCATAGGCATCGGTTGTCTTATTATTCATATCATGGAGATTACAACAGACTAGCAAGTTCTCACTCTATCTCTCTCACTCTCTACGGGCTTACATGAATTTATATACATTCACAAGAAACTGATTATTAAATGCAATCCCTATCCATATTCTAACTTGGTCTATTTAGTTTCAACCAACGTAGAATAATAGGATCCAAATCCATCCTTGGAGGAATTCATTGTCACCAAATCCCAACAAGAAGGATGGAATAAATGGTGAGAATCTAGCTAAATAAAAATGAAGAAAATTGTGACGAGCTCGAATCTAAAATTGTTTCATTAATAAAGGAATTGGAGAAAACCACAAAAAATTATCTTTATAATTCTTTGTAGGCACCTACCTACTATTACAAATTTTTTTAGGGACCGACCTATTGGAGATACCAATCCCCACTAGTACAAATCCTAGTAGACACCAACCTACTCTTACTGATCTCTATAGACACCAATCTACAGGAGACACCAATCCCCGTCATTAGACACCAATCCCCGCCATTATCTTTGTTTGAGTAACACCAACTTACTCTTATATATCTTCGTAGAAATCAATCTTCTAGAGACACCAATCCCCAACTCTAATCACCAAATTAGCAAGAGACACCAATCTCTTTGTGTGAACTACACCTACCTTCATCGAGTCTTCTTGCTAGTTCCGCCTTCACCAAGTCCACTTGTTGCTTCTACCTTCACTAGTTATACTCATAGTTTTTGCCTTCACTAGGTCTTCTCACTACTTCTATGTTTACCAAGTCTAATAAAAACTTGAATTTCCAAATGGTAACTTTCTCAAAACTTGTTGTTTTGGGCCTCTTCCAAAGAACAAACTTGTACATCATACCATGTATCCAATTTCACAAATATGATTATGAAATTGTTACATGAGGTACTTCTATGTTTCTCCTCGGTTCTTTGAAATTTTCACAATATGAAGAGTCTCATAAAAGAAGATATAATCAAAATTCCAAGATGACCTATTTGAAATTGATTTCAAGAGCATTATGGAACCCAAACTTCCACAATTAATATCGTCGAAAGTATAGATAAATAGCATATAAAATTTGTACCACATGTACACCAAGATCTCTCCTCTGTCTCTACAAAGTTTCAAGGTATAAAACATCCCAGAAAATCATTTATAGCGAAAGTTCCAAGATGACCTATTTGAGATTTATTTCAGGAGCATTCAAGAACCCTAACTTCCATAGAGAATATATATGAAAGTATAGAAAACCAACACTTGAAATTGGTACCATATGTACACTAGCATCTATCCTCTATATCTGCAAAGTTTCAAGGTCTAAAACATCCCAAAAAACAAGTTATAGAGAAAGTGCCAACCTGACCTGTTTGAAATTGATTTTAGGAGCATTCAAGAATCCTACCTTCCACATGGCATATATCAGAAATTATAGTGAACCAAAATTTGAATGTTATATCACATGTACATCAATATACCTCCTATGTCTCTACAAAATTTCAAGGTCTGAAACATCCCATAAAATAAGTTATAGAAAAAGTACTAAGATGACGTGTTTGAAACTTATTTCAAGAGCATATTAAAAAATGGGGTGCATGTGAAAAAGTAAAAAGTGAAATGGTCATGGATAGAAAATTTTAGTGGGTGTATATTGCATATGAGATATTTTTCCATGCTTTTTCCCAAAAAATATTTTCCAATTTTCATTTATTATAAAAATTATTCACCCAAATTTTATAGAATAATTTTTTTTTACATGAGAAATAACCCAAATTTTATAATAATAAATAATAATAATAATCACCCTCAACCCAATGATTTGACTGGTAAAGTCTGCAGAGATATACATACCCTACCCCCCTCTAGATATAAACTTGTGACCTCTTAGGAGGAAACACATGTTCTTAACCATTAGGCCCACTTAGGTTGTATAGTTTGCATAAAAACTATATAAAATCTTGATAAATTTGAATATTTTTACAAAACAATCACCAGACATTTTATAGTTTGCATATTAAGGACTAGTAATATTCACCAAGTTTTATACAGTTTGAGATAAATTTCCATCGTTAAAATCATCTATGAAATGGTGGTTTCAAACCCATGGGTTTGGGGTATTTTTCCATGGTATTTGGAATTAGTTATTTACTTAAGGGACATGTCCCTTCATGAATGGTTATGAAAATGTATAAAAAAATAAATCATTGAGAGAAAGTGTGTGTGTGAAAAATGGAATAGCAAAGATTGAATTGTGAAATCAGTTTCAGGTCATCTTCACATTTTCAGGATAACGTTTTTTCTAGGATGATTTAGACCTTGAAATTTGGAAGAGACAGAAGAGAGATATTGGTGTAGTTTCGGTCTAGGACCCATCCTTGTGGATTCATATCCCTAGCTCATGGGTAACCTACTTTTGAGATCTGGAATACCAATGTTTATGGTTGGGAGGAACGTCCTTGGTTTGTCCCCAGTTGGTGAACAGGTTAATCAATGATAAGTTCTCTTTGTGTTTTCTGTATATTTATATTCCGTTGTACATTATTGTTATTATCCATGAGTCGATGATGTATTTATGTCATGCTTGTTGTTGTTAATTGTATGCATGACATGTTGTTAATCCTTCTTTTATTGTTTAACACGTTCTAGTTAATTGCATGCTTGGATTCATGTTCTTAATTAATTAAGGATTGGAACATAAATTCAAAATCATTCCAAGGGGGTGAATTTGGAAATACTTGGGAATGGGTATGCTTCAGATCAGTATCTGGGAAAATAATTTTTAGGATTGTTGATCCAGGCATGTTACAGTGGTATTCATAGAGTCCTGGAGATCATTTTGAGGTAGCATGGCTCAGTTGGGTGGTTAGGTACATTACAAATTGGTATCATAGCTATAGGTTATAGCATCGGGCCTTCGAGGGCCTGCTACAAGACTGCGTTTTCTTTTGAAATTAATTATTTTACTATAGGAAAACAAAAGTTGTTTGCATGAGGATTTTTATTCTGAGGGAAATTATATTGATATGGAACAACATTGGAGAGGAGGATTTTGTGGTTTAACGTTGTCTTTATAGCCATAGAAACCATGTACAAGTGGATCCTCATGGACTTAGTGTTCCATTGATCCCTCTCTTCCTCGATTTTTCCATCAAAATCGACAGATATACCTTCCAGGAAGATCGCGCACAACCATGGTCAATTTAATCTCTGTGTGGAATCTCCACCATAGATTTGTGATATGCTCTTTTGTTTTATCCCACATGTAAAGGGAAGAGCTCAAGTGAATGGGTTATAATGAAAAGGTAACCTTACATCACTTGTGTGATAAAGGAAGCCATGGAACCTTGCAGACTTTGTGCCTGATGAAACTTTTGACTCTCAGGACCCACGAGAAAAGTATGTTAACAAGATCAGACCAGAGTAGATCAAGAAAATTAGATAAATACTCATTCGAGGAACTTAGTGGGTCCGTGGTCGGATCATACCAGAGTAGATCAAGTAAGAATAATGGAGAATTGTGTGGGGCGCCCAATGGACCGGTGGCTCGGTGGTCGGATTGGACTGGAGTAGATCAGGGAAGCCATGTAGAAGACTTGCGCAGGGAACCTAGTGGTTCAGTGGCCCAATGGTCGGATTAGAATAGATTCAATCGGGGAAGCCAAATGGATTTTGCGTGGGGTGATTG
This sequence comes from Picea glauca, assembly GCA_000966675.3. Taxonomy (NCBI): domain Eukaryota; kingdom Viridiplantae; phylum Streptophyta; class Pinopsida; order Pinales; family Pinaceae; genus Picea; species Picea glauca. Next base: position 431,445 of record JZKD02S1189090.1, on the reverse strand, counting down.
GTGGGTTGGTGTCCTGGTGGTCATGTCGGATCAGAAGTCGAGATCAGGAAGTATGGAACTTGGTCCAGGTGGGTCGGTGGCCCGATTGTTGGGGATCGGAGGCATATAAGGGCAGGATAAAGGGAATAAATACCTGGTTATCCTGTGGACTAGTGGACGATTCCATGTTAGTGCCACATCACTTCCAGGTCATCATCTACATCACGATATTTCCACATAGGAAAGACTATCGATCAATTTAAAAAAGAACGAAGTCTAGAGCCATTTTATTATTTTTTCCATAATAGGTGAAGAATAAGTAGTATTGAGATGAAACTTCTAGGTTTTTTATGTAGAGAGGATATCTACAAAATTACCAAAGAGGGCCACTGTCCATTTCTGTCTGGATCTGTAAGATATTGCAAAATAGTAGTTTTTAAAGATTTCGGTCCAGATTAATATGAAAATCTTGTAGAGAGTCCATGAAGAAGACATAAAAAAACCCATGAAGGAATCGAAAAAATTCTAAGGGGATTGGAATGGGGATGCTAAAATAGGAATAAATCCACTATTCTGGGCCACTTTTGGGGGATTTTTTAGATTTTTTGGAGGAGGAAAAGTGACTCTAGATCACAAAAATGGAATTTTTTATTCATTCAACATTTTTATACTCACCAAGACAAACAAATTTGGTTTAGTGAAAGTTTTTCAAAAGTGCATAGATTGAGAGATTGCCAGTTTTTCTAAAAATTCCAAGTCTAGAAAACTAGGTGAAAAGGACAAAGTTGTCATTTCCATATTGCTATAGTTTTTTATTGGAGCATTAGATTGAAAATATGAGAATCGTTTTGAATTAGTTGTTTTCATTGTTATTTATATATAATACAAAAGTTTCCTTATTTCCTAACATATTTTCTTCCACAGTTGACAGAAGTTTGCCTTTCAGTAAAATTGCACTAGTGGAGAAAATGGACAAATGGGGTGAATGTGGTTTTTTAAAGAATCCATAACTTTCAGCTCAGAGATTGGATTGGGGCATAATAATAGTCATTGGAAATATAATTCAAGGTATAAAAACCCATAATTAGTATAATTGAGAGAAATATGATATAATTCTTCATGAATTGAGTAGAAAAGGAACCTATAACATTAATTGACAAAATTTCTATAATATGTATAATTCTAAAAAAAATGGTTGCTTGAAGATTTTTCAGAATTAGAGATATAATCAAATAAATTCAATCCTAGGATTGGATATCAAAGTCATGGAAGCATGACGAAGATTGTAGAAGTTGGTTGAGACATTAAAGAGCTACATGGAAAGTAATGAAAAGCAGATAAATAACTCAAGAAGAGTGAAACTAAAGAATTATTACTCAGCTGCTATAGAGTCTGAATGAATTGCAAGGAAAAACAACAAGAATCCTCACATAGTACATGAAGCTATTGGGTGAATAATTTCATTAATGGGCATAGAAAAAAAAAAAAAAAAAGACTCCATAGCCTTGAAGGTAGAGATGTGTAGATAGTCGCAAGCTTAATGTGAAAGAGAACAAGGATCTTAGGAGGTGAGATGTGAATCATATCTATGTTCCAAGCACATGAGTTCCTGGGAAGGATTTTCTAGCTATGAATTAGCTACCTTGTCTAAAGTACTCAGAGAAATAAATCCACTTCCGATATCAGAGTTCATAGTGGAAGTAGGATACCAATGCAGAGAAATCAAGGATAGAATAATGAAGGTTATTTCACATGAAAAGTATCACTAAATGAAAATAGACTTCCATTGGGAATGATCTTGACTGGGAAAGGTATGGATTCACAAGGAATTATTAAATGAAGTGAAGAGAACTATTCCCAAAATTGGGAAATCCAATGGACAACTAGAAGTAGTAGTAGTGTTGTAGAATGATTATGGTTAAGTTGATTCAAGGATGTTTTGGTAGTAGAGTGACCAAATGTTGTGATCTACCTCATTCCAAGGTGATAGAATGTTTCATAAACGTAAATTTTGGATGTGTTTGCCTAAGAGAAGCTACTGCAAATAGAACACATTGGTTGGATTGTAGAATAGCTAAGTGGAACTTGGCTAGAAAGTGTTTAGACCAGGGAACAATAGTGTAGAGGAGTAGAATAGGAGCACACAAGGTAGCAAGGATATGAATAAATTCAAGGAAAAACAACTACAACATAAATAAATAAGTGAACTGAAACAAAAATGCACTAGAGTGCATGATGCATATAATGAACTTAAATGCATTAGTAGGCATGATGACAGTGAATGATTGGTGCATATGATGAACATTTCTACATATGTACATGCTTGGATATTCATATGGCATGCTTGTGGACTTAAAATAGTTTATTGTTATATACAAGTACTAATAATGTTATGGAAATTGAGTATGACTAATGTTGGTTTATGTATTCAGTAAAAATGATATAGCATGGTTAAATATGTGGAAGTTGTTGTTGATTATGACTTCCATCTATGTGAAGACCCATGAGGGTGGTAGGAATGATGATCAAAAGGATGGAGGAGGAATCCTGTGAGCTTCTACAAATATCAACTGATCAGATAACATCAAGTAGGTTGATAATGACCATGTAGGCATGCATTTGGTTGCTTCTAATGCTGAAGGGAATTGAGGTAACAATTCTCTTAGTTAATTTTTCAATATTTAAATTGATATGTAATGGCCAAAGGCCTATAGTATATAAATGTTGTTGATGCTAGCATTCATTTAGTTAAAATTTAGTTGCATATTGTGTTATGATTGCTTATGAGATCCTAATCGGGTCAATTCAGGAGACACACTCCTTCTATAGCAATTAATACCCATATATCTAGTCATGTGTGAGACCATGCGATGGTTGGATATGGAAAGGATATTATGCTATGTGAATGCTCAATGGTTTCCCCTATATAGTTTATGTTTGGACTGCAATCTCTTTGATGAAACTAAAGAGCACTTAGGAATTATGTTTCCTCATGTTGTGTATGGGTTGAAGAGGAGGGTATCCAAATAGTGAGGAAGTATTGGGAAGAGTTTGAATGATGTGTTGAGGCATTGGCCAGACCTTCCAACTCACCATGGTGGAGTGCATGACATAGTTATGTGTTATTATGTAGTCAATGGAGAGATTCTTTGTGTAGATATGACCATAGGTATTATCACCTCATTTTCTTTTAAATTTTATTAGTGATTATTTGTGCATTATGGAACTCCTAAGGTGTTAAAAATGCATAGTGAATGATAATGCCATTATATTTAATATGAATAGTAGTTTAAGGTGATTGAATTGTTAGTTTGTTACAATTCTAAGATCATTTTTTGGAGTTGTTAAGTGTTACAAAGATAGGATGATAATATGAATTATAGGAATTCTACGTTCATTATAATGTGATTATATGTGTGTAATATAGATGACATGTTGGATATTGAAGTTGGAAGCTTGGGAAGAAGAGCACCAAAAGGAAGTCAAGATCAAAGAAAAAGACATGGAGTGAAGAAAGTCCATGGGGATTGTGTGTAATATAGATGAGATGTTTTCTATCGAAGCCGGAAACTTGGAAAGAAGAGCACCGGAAGGAAATGAAGCTCAAAGAAAAGGACATGGAACAAAGAAATTCCATGGGGATTGTTGCAGTGAGAGTTCCTGGAATTGAAACTATGAGAATTCCTAGCCATGTGCATTGGAGCTTTGAAGAGAGGTGGTATAACCTAAAGGAAAAAAAATCATAGAAGGGGGTACACTTCTTGGTTTGTGCAGGATGATGGGGAATATGAGCTTGTTTGTTGGAACTGCTGCCAGAATTATAAATTGTGAGATCATTATGCAGGTTTTGGAAGGAGTGTCAATTTATGAATGTTTTCTTCTTAGGCCATAGTGCCTATGTATATAAGCAATCGATGGACTACCTGTGCAGAGTAAAGGTCAGAGATACTAGATTTGCAAGATTAATAAAATCGTTATGTTGTTATGCACTGAGGACTTAGGTTGGTGAGTCGATATGTTGAAAGGCCGAGTGCCTAGAAATTTCATACTTTTATATATTTTAATAAAATACATCATTGGTTGCAAGATGGAAAATGACAAGAGATAGGGGGCTATGATTCCATGTGTAACATCCCCACTATAATCCTCATTTTTTTTTATGGATAATTTATATATGAATATGGATATGGCCAAGCGATGTAATATGTTAATTGTATTTCTGAATTTAATAAATATAATGTGATGCCAACTGCTAGGAATATGGATATAGATGGGGGATGATTTATCCACAAGAGAGGGAATGCTTAAGAGTGTCTAAGAGGGATTCAAGGAGGAAATTAATTATGGGTATTAATTCAACCCATATTTCTGTATTTTATTACCATTGAGGATAACTTCTATTTTTTGGTTGAGTCTATGAGAGCCCAATCAATAAATACTTGTCAGGGGTGGGTGTAGAAGTGACATATGTAGTTATTGGAAGCATGAGGCTATTGTACAATAAACATTGGGCAGAGTGAGAAGTCAACTATCTTGGAAAAATAGAGGAAATTTGTATAGGGGAGAATATATAGTTTTTCACAGGGAGTTGTGGCAATGAACATGAAGGGAGAACAAGAAAAGAGAGCACTAGAGCTAAACTAAGAAGGATAGGCAAATTATGTAGCATGATGGAGCATTTTTGGAGCATATTGGAGATGGAAGAGTTAGGTTTTCAGGCCCAAGGAGTGAACTTTTGGGTGAGTTTCACTAAAACTACAAGTGTTGTTGTTATTTTTCCTGGTAATGTTTCCTGGAAGCGAGTTCCCTTGAGTTCTCAGTAGAGGAATTATTGGTTACTTGTTCCAAAGATATCCTAATAAACAAATGGGATGCATGAGGGATTGAGATGAGTGAAATTTTACATTACTTTGGTTGAGCAGGTCAAGAGGAAGAGAGTTGGAGGAATTTCAGGATAGTTGTAGGAAAATACTAGTGTGTTGTGGGTTATTTAGCTGTGAGGGGACTTTGAGAAGTACCCGTATCTTGTGTATTCCTAGCCCCAACTCGGGGCTGACTTGTTGTTGAGATTTGGAACAACAGGTCTATGGTTGGGTGGAATGTCCTTCCCAAGTAGCTGATTGCAAAAACATTTTAAAAGATAAGTGTTTAATTATTTTTGAGTTTCACTTATAAGTTTTTATGGGTTTTTTTATTGTGTGCATGAGAATGATTTTGATGGGTTGTTGTAAATGATTTTATGGTTTCATTATGTTCTTTTATAATTTTGTAGATGAATTTAGTTATGGGTACCATATTTTAATTAAATATGTGTTAAATTTGTAGCTGGTAAGCTACATGAATTAATTAGCAAATGCAATTTTTGAATTTATGTGCTTTTTCACTAGTAATGTTCCCTGGTTAAGTTGGGGTACATTACAAAATGGTATCATAGTGAAAACTTCAAACATTGAGCTTGTATGTGCCAAACTCAGCATGCAGAAGCTAAAATAGCAGAGTTAAAGCTCATATTGTAGGGTGGTTGTCATATCCCAAATTTTAATATCTAAATATGCATGTGTTGGGCATGTAATTAGTCAAATTTAGGAAATTACAATGTAGCCATGAAGAATTGGGTGAAATTGGGAAAAATCCCCAATTCTACAGTGAAATTGGTTGATAATTTGACATAAGAATGTCGAAGTTTGAGTGTAGTGGTCGAGTAGATATGCACCAGGCCTAAATTTTCCATTAGCATGCTTAATTTTGGGTTCCATGGCGGTCCTATTTAAAAAAAATATCAAAATTGTGCAATTTGGAAGAAATTCAAAATTTGGGAAATTTTGGGTATTTTATTGTACATGACGTCAGCATGGCATGGATGCCACGTGACAATGATGTGGAAGAAGTGAAGTGGTAGAGGTGACATGAACTTCCATGGTGATAGTTGGTAGTGTTATCGCTGAGTTTGTAGGAGAGGTTTAGGTAGCTTGAAGTCAAGGCTCAAACTGGCGTAACAGGAGCTTCCCCACCCACTGTCACCTCGATGGGGAGCTCTTTCTATTCTGGGTGGCTAATCC
>JZKD02S1189090.1:369073-383912 GCA_000966675.3 Picea glauca | reverse complement strand
CATTAACCCTTCATAGTCTATACTCAAGATGGAAGTAGAAGTGGACATAAAGCCATACCAAGGTGAGATTGATGCATTAAAATTGAATCATTGGTTCCAACAAATAGAAGTTTATTTTAGCGTCCACCATATAGATGAAGAGTAGAAGATTTCATTTTATAGATTGAAGTTAGAGGGTCATGCTTTAACCTAGTAGGAAATCCATATAGAAGCACTTAGGATGGAGGGTGAACTACTAGTAACTAGGTGGGAGGACTTCAAAACCCTTATCGAGTCTCAATTTTACCCTATCGGGTATGTATAGGACCAATGGATCCAATGGCACTACTTTAGGTAGAGGCAGGGGCAGAGTGTATAGGAGTACACCATTAAGTTCAAAAAGATATCCAACACATTGGGTATCTCTCCAAAGAACCCAAATGTACTCCTCAAGTATCTAGGGCGTTTACATAGTCATCTACTAAAGCAAATGATGCTCTTTGAGCCAAGGAAAATGAATGAGGCATGTGTAGAGGTACAATACCTGGAAAACATAGGCCAAAAGAAGGGGAAACAAAGTGGTTCGAAGTAGAAAGAGAACCAGGAAGATTACAAGGAGGGGAAGAAGAAGTGGAAAGGGGGAAAAGATAATAAGACAACAACCACTACACATTAGTGCAAAGATCCCAACAATCATTGTGATCATTGTAAAATTTATGGCCACACCGAGGAAAAGTGATGGAAACCACATCTAGAGATGAACTCGAAGAAATGAAAGAAAGAAGAAAAGAAAAAAAACATTCTAACCAAAGATTCAAGAAATCAGGTGGAAAGTATCTCAGATGTGGATGAAAATATTTTCTACACATCTACGCAGAAGGAGATGAATCTGAGTAGCTTTCATCACTAGGAAGAGAAGGAGATGAACAATCTCTTCCACATCAATATTTAGGTCAAGAAGACCAATATATATGTTATGCTCGACTCTGGTTCACATGCTAATATCATAGTAGTAGATATAGTTAGAAAGCTTGGATTGGATCTTCATGATCATCCTATCCCATATTCGTTGGGGTGGGTAAACAAGGATGCAAAGATCAAGGTAACAAAACAATATAAGATTAAATTTTTTGTAACAGCTGATTTTACAGATGAAGTAGAATTGGATGTATGAAGAGTAGTGTTTGGAAGCCCCTACATGTATATGAGGGATGCCATATTCATGCAAAAATCCAATAAGTATTGCCTCATCAAAGAAGACAGAACCTCCATCATCAATGCACACAAAGAAAAATCAAAACTTTCATTGGTAAGTTCCAATCAAGCTAATAAATTGATTAATTCTAGCAAGAAATATGTTTTACTTCTAAGAGAAAATCAATATGGTGAAGAGTCATTAAAAGTAAAGGAATCCATGAAGGGTGTATTAAAGAGAAGAAACACCAGTTGGAGGAGTTTTTATAGGAATACAAAGGAGTGTTCTAGGAGCCTAAGGGGATACCACCCAAGAGGCAAGTGGATCATTAAATCCAATTATTGCTAGATTCCCCCTTTCCAAATATTGTTCTAGTGTATAGATAGTTTGCTCTAGAAGAAAATGAAGTAAAGAAGTAGTTGCAACATTTGTTGGAGAAGGGTGTGGTTCAACCAATCATCTCACCTTGTGGGACACCCATCATAATTATTCCCAAGAAGGATGAGACTTGGAGAATGTGTACTAATTATAGGGAATTGAAAAATATTACACTGAAGAATCGATACCCTCTACCAAGGATCAATGATTTGTTTGACCATGTGTAGCATGCCAAGTACTTCACTAAGCTAGATTTGAAATCACGATATCACCACATATGAGTCAAAGAAGAAGATACCTAGAATATTTCCTTTAAGACAAGGAAAGGGTTGTATGAGTGATTGGTTATGCAATTCAGTTTATGCAATGCATTGACTATATTTATAAGACTAATGAATGGTATTTTACGCCCTTATCTAGATTCATTTGTTATTGTCTATTTGGATGATATATTGGTTTATAGTGCTACCTAGGAGGAGAACATATCACATCTCATGCAAGTGTTAGAGAATCTGAAGAAGAACCAATTGTTGGATAAATTAAATAAATATGATTTTGATAACTAGTATTTGGTGTATTTGGGGTATGTGATCGGTAGAGGGGAGCTCAAGATATATCCTGCAAAGATGGAAGCCATCATGAAATGGAAAGTTCCTACAAATTGACATAATTTAGGAGATTTTGGGGCAACACAGTACTTGCGGAAGTTCATAGCTCCATTTTCAATAGGAGTTCCACCACTCCACTCCATAACGACAAGTGGAAAGAGTTTCCAGTGGGGAAAGAACTAACAAAAGGCTTTTAATGAGATGAAAAGAAAGATCAATCAAGCACTAGAGCTTACACTACCAAACTTGCAGAATCCCTTCAAATTGGATATAAATGTAGGTGAGTATGACATGGGAGTAGTTTTGATGCAAGGAGGAAGGCCTATATGTTATCATTCTAAAGTATTTCATGGGGTGGTTTTCAACTACCCTACCTACACCAAGGTTCTTTGTGCCTTGGTAAAATATTTTAAAAATTTGAAGCACTATCGGATGGTCAAGGAGACCATCATCCACATATATCACCAGCCACTCCAACATTTGCAGGTCCATAGTAAGTTGAAACATACCAGGAACTACAAAATGGATGGAGTTCTTACAATAATTTTGTCTAGCCTTCTAGTATAAGAAGGGTAGCACAAGCGAGTTGTCAAGCATTCTTTCAAGGCCACCCACATCCCAGATTACATATTTGGGAACTCTTATTCACATGGATCATTTTACCCATGATGCATACATAGAGGCATACACAGAAGATGAGGACTTTAAGGAGGTGCCCTAATAGCTACAGTGCCATATTCATATAGAAGAAGGTGACATAAAAGATGACTATCATTTATAGAATGGTTTACCCTACAAGATCGAAAATATCTATGTCCCTAAAGGTGAATGATTGCAAATTATCAGAGAGTCTCACACCTCCAAGGTAGTGGGACATTTTGGTGTTGGGAAGATAACTTCAAATTTATAGAGATATGCGTACTAGCCCATAATCCAAGAAGATGTAGCATGGTATATTAGAGGATGTATACTTTGTTGTAACATCAAGTCTAATAATAGAAACCAAGGTTTATATCATACCTTACCTATACCCACTCGACCTTGGGAAAACATTTCCATGAATTTTTTGAGAGGTTTACCAACCATGTGGAAGGAACATAACTAATTTTCTACATATCTCTACTAAATTAATTAACTCACCAGATCTTGGCTATTTTTGATTTACCAATGACTGAATTAAATGAATGCGTGCAAATGTCGATTTGGTCATTTACAGTTATAGGTAGTGAACAATGACTACACTGAGTGGGGAGATTATGCCATCGGCAGAAGTTCAAACCCCACCATCTTGAGTCAAGGCAATCGATTCCTCGCATCTGCAAATCCATTCACTAAAGAGGTTATGAGGAGGGAGATCACAGTTTCCATTAATGAATGGAAGCAGTGGAACTGGAAATCAGAAGAGGATATGCTGCTAAATAGTTCAAACTTCACACAATCGTGATCACATCATTCTACAGACTATGCAGCCGCCTACAGTGTGAGACTGGTGCGTTCTGTCTTTGTGGCCGGGCTCACCATGAACATAGGTGTAATCTCATGCAGGAGCGGATCTCTCTGCTAAATTCGTGTCATAACCCTCCTACCGAGACCAACTCCAACTCCAAGTTCAGTTTCATCTGACTAGTGACTCATGTTCCTTCTCATCAATGTCCTTCCGAAATTTCATTTTTATGTATGGAGACCAATGGCGTGCATGGAGACTTTCGAAGCCTCCATAAAAATGTTGGTTGTTTTGCATTAATAGCTTGTGTCATGACAACAATACATGACTTCGAGTCCAGTTATCTATGTCAATGTCAAGTTTACTTCATGGTTTTGGTTTTTTTGAGCATTGATTTTCGCTACTGACTTTAATATATGATTTTTTTATAAATATAATTAAATATATATAATTATGTGGAAAGGCATATACTTATTAGAGATGGGCACAATTAATGATCTTTTAATCTTAAATTCTAATCTGATGGTTATGTATTGAAGATGCTGGTATATTCTTAGTCGTCCTCCAAAATTAATGGATCAGAGTTATTGTTGATAACTTCTTTGCATTTATAAATGCATCTTTACCCTGTTTACTTTTTAACATTTACCTAATCATATTAAGAAATTACTGTAACATCATATGAATGCCACGTTTAAATGATTAACTTTTGGAATTCTTCACAGTTTAATTATCTGGCTTTGTTAGAATTTCATTATCTGGCTGGGTTTTATTTTAAAATGAGAATTTTTTTATCGGTTAGTTTTAAGGGTATTGTGAAATTAGATATCAAATTTGTGTATGTGAAACTTTTTTTTTTTTGTACAGAATAAAAAATATCTTTTAAATAATCATTTGAATACTAAAATTTACTAAAGTATACATACCCTACCACCTTTAATATACCCTACCCCTTCTAAATTCCCTTCTAGATTTGTACTTGTAATCCTTTAAAATGAAACACATATCCTTTTATATATATAAACCTCTATACACATAAGAAACAGTGTGATTGTGAGTGTTATAAAACTTTAATTCAATAATCTCTATTAAAATTTAAAAATAGATAAAATAAATCGTCATTATCCACAAATTATTAAACACCTATTGAGACGGAATGAAATACAGTATTTTTAGATATAAAGAATTTAAAACGAAAACTGATATCCAATATTATCGGATATAAAGAATTTAAAACGAACACCGTCATGGGAGATTTGGTGTTTAAGTTATATAAAAAATGATAAGGTAAGGTTAACGCTTTTGAAATTATAATTCCTTCATCTTACATTCAACTTCTATTTATTTATTTTAAATCTTCTTTATTGTGGTTAAGAACTTTATTTATATATGTATTATTTTAAATCAATCTTTTTGTTAAGGAGTTTTTGTTTATAGGTTGAGTGGTTTGAAAATAATTTTAAAGTTTTTAATAGATTTTTATTAAGTTTAGTTTTATATTTAAAATTAATTTTTTTGGTTAGTTTGTTTGTGATGTGTGGAATTAATTTTTAGTTAAGAAATTGGGTCTAGTGGTATCTAAGCTATCTAAATCACTTTGAGATTTTTGAGGTGTCTTCTCCTAATTATAATGAAACTTGAATCATCCTACTAATGAAATCCTTCAAAATCAATCGAGCTAACATGATTTTACTATACTTAAAATTGATTAAATTTAAAATATTTTAATTAAATTAAAATTAAAAATATCAAATTTTTTATTTTTTGAAAAATCTTAAATATTAAATTTAAAAGAAAAAATTAATGTTCTAGGTTTAAAATAACATAAGTATATACATATATTTGTTGTTTTTTTTTTAAGTTCATAATCATCCTTTTTTTTTGACAATAACAGTTAAATTGTATCAAGGGCCAACAAACCAGCTACTGGGTGCTTTACAACTTAGGAAATCCACTAAGCCTAAGGGATGAAGTTCAGTTTCAGCTTTTCCAGGTGATCAAAAATTGCCCAAGTTGTAGGAGCCTGGCTGAAAAAGGGTTACATAGCTGCCACTACTAGAGGGGGACCTTATAAGTTATTTTTCCTCCTTGCCTTTCTTCACCTCCACAGTATTCCTTTTGGCCCAATCTCCGATTAGCTTATCTATTTTGACCTCAAGCTTGCTTAGGAACTTCCCGAAATCTCCATGAACATTGGCAACATCCTTGAATTGGGCATCTGAGTCGGTTGTGAGTTCCTCACGCAAATTTTTGAGATCTTGGTCGAGGAGTTCACATCTTTGTTCTTCGGCATTATCCCTATTCAACATGATCCTTGCTTTCTCCCTAACCAAGGCTTTCAACCTGATGAGATCCATTTGCAGTTCTCTCATTCTTTCCTCCATTGTTGGCCCAGGATTATAGATGGAGGCCATTGAAGTCGATTGGGAATTCTATAAGCTCTCAGCATTCGGTGTGCTTTCTGAATTTTGCCTTGATTGAACACTCATGCATCTCTGGATGTCTTGGCTGAAGAAATAGCCGATGCATTCACAGTCTTCACATGATTCTTGGCCCCTCGGTAAGGACCCCCATCCTTCTTTCCTGACTACGACTGGAAGGGGTACTGAAAACCGCCAGGTGTTGGACCTTGCAAGAGAATCAACCTTGGATTCAGGTCTCTGCCTACAGAGGAATGAGTGGTTGATCTGACATATAGTTTCCAATGGTTCTTCTGAGGATATGATCTGTCCCTTTGGGAATATATACTTCTAGGGGATGGGTGCAATCATTTCAATTTCATTCACTATTAGTGTGGCCTTGCTCATGATCACTCCTTTATTTTCTTCGGAGTCTTTCTAAGTGTTAAGCCCCCGTAAGATGTGATAGAATATGACCTGCTTGAAATTATGCAGAAGAAGAGTTAGTTTCCTGAGAATTTTTCCTAGTTTGAGATTGTTAGGCCTCCTTTGTGTCTTCAGAGCCTGTATGATTACCCTTGAGTCTCCAATGACCGCCAAGTTTTGAATGTTTCTGGTGGTGGCTAGCCTAAGACCCTACCAGAGGGTGAGAGCCTCTGCCATGTTGTTGGAATCATGACCCAACCCCCAAGAGAAGGATACCTCCAGCATGCCTGAAGGACCTAGGAGGATCCCTCCCCCACTGGTCGCCCCTGGGTTTCCTTTCGAAGAACCGTAAAAAAACAAATTGTGCTTTCCTAGGGCGGGCCTCCATTTTATGATGTCTTGTTCTTCCAACCTTACTTCCCAACCTACTCTCGAGACTGACTTGGTGGCTAATCGATGGTGATGGTTTGGGACAAGCTCTTTTAGCCATTGATCTTCATCCGATTCCAAAGTGTCCGCGTTCTCGAGCTTGGTCTGAGAGTCTAGTGCCTCGCTTAGAAGTGCCTGGGTCTTGGTTGCCACTTGAGTTGGGTTGCAACTTTTTTCATTGAAAATCCTATTGTTTCTTTCCAACCAAATTTTCCCCATTACAAATTTAGGAAGCCACATCCAACTAGTTTTGATAAGGTCGTTTTGTCTCATGGAGAATTGGGATCAATTCGTCCAGCTACTTAGGAGATCCGATGCATTAGAGGGAAGAGAAAATTTGTTTGGTCCAAGATTTACAACAATATCCCAAACCTCTTTTTCACAGGGGAAAGTGAGAAGCAGATGTTTTGTGGTTTCTTCCTTAGTCATGCAGAGAGGGCATCTTGAGGGGCCTTGCCAACCTCTTCTTCTTAAGTTTTCGCTTGTCAAAATTCTTTTATGGGGCATTGTCCAAGTGAACATGTCAATTTTGGAGATCGATTTGTAGGACCAGATTGTCTTCCACGACATTGGATCTGGAGGGATGTAAGGAATTTCTTGTAGAACCTTGTAGCCTGCGATTGTAGAGTAATTTCCAGTGGTTGTGCCCCAACCTCTTTTGTCCTTGGTTGAGGCTTTCAGGGGTGTTTTCCCTTGAAGCTTCTCAAGAAGAATTCTAGCTTCATTTTCAAGTCTTCCTGGGTAGTTCCCCAGGTCCCATTCTTTCCAACTGTCGGCCTCGTTCACTTCCCAACTAGAAATGTCCCAAAGGGAGATTTGGTTATTGTAATGGAGCCGGTATTTTATATTGGTCATGCCTTCCTAGTGATCAATCAGTAGTTCCCCTAAAATTGATTCCTCCCAGACCCTTATGCGTTTTCTGTTTCCAAGGATCCAAGTCAGATTGGACTTGAAGTGATCTAAGGCCCTAAGACAATGCATGAGAATTGGCAAGCCTCTAAGAACTTTCGACGAGTGTTCCAAGAATCTAATATGCTTCCCAATGAAGTATTTTTTCCCAGGACTTCTTTTCTCCATGAGGATTTACCAGAGATTAAGTTCCACATAAGTTTGGCCCCCAAGGCTAGGTTTTGGGTAGCTACGTCTCGGATTTGGAGGCCGCCTTCCAGAATCAACTTCTTGACTTTTTCGCAGCTTACTAAGTGGAGTTTCCTCTCGGTTTTCTTTCCGCCTTCCCATAGAAATATTCTCACCAAGGTATCTATTTTGTTGATGATGGTTTTTTGCACAAGAAGGATTGAATTTTTGTAGATAGGAAGACTTATCAGGACAGATTTCAGCAGAATCACTTTCCCTGCAAGATTTAACCATGTTGCTTCCCATGCTTGTATGCCGAACTTCAGTTTGTCCAGGAGAGGAAGCCAGTGGACCAACTTAGGGGTTGCTTTGAAAATTGGAATTCCTAGGTATTTGAATGAATCCTAGGTAACTAAACCTTCCATTTATAATGCTCTAGTGGTTTCCAACATCTCTCTTGGTGAACGATTCTGGCTGTAGAATTTTCTCTTTTGATAGCTAGTTTTGCTACCTGAGACTTCTTTGTATTGATTGAGCTCCTGCTTGAAATTTTTAGCTGATAGGACATTGGCTCCTCCAAGGAGAAGAGTGTCATCTGCAAACTGCGCATGATTCATGTCTTTGACATTTGTCACCATTCTAAGTCCCAAGAGGGAATGGATCTGCTGACAGTAATCTAGCTGGAATCTTAGAACTGAAGCTTGGATGGAGTGCAGAAGAGGAGACAACATACACCCTTGACTCGGTCCACTGGAGACTTGGAAGTATTTTTTTGATCGACCATTCACCAACGGAGAGATCCATAGAGCAGCTATGGAAGCTTTGACCCTGTTTATAAACTTTTGATCAAATCCCATTTTTCCCATTACTTTGAAGAGGAAATCATGTCTAACTCTATCAAAGGCATTGGCAGAGTCTAGCTTAATAATCATACCTTTTTCTTTGTGCTGAAAACTAGAGTGAATTGCTTCTTGGACCAACACTATGTTATCCAGAATTTTTCGCCCTTTGATGAATTCGCCTTAGTTTTCTGGGATGATTCCTGGTAGGATTTCCTTGAGCCTATTAGCGATGTTTTTGGTGATCAATTTGTAGATCGTGTTGTAGAGGGATATTGGAAAGAATATACTAAAGATGTTTGCCCCTTTTTCTTTCAGAATCAGTGCTAAGAATGTTGAGTTTGTGCTTCCCCTGATTTTGAGACAGTTTTGGGATTTTCGGACCATTCTTAGCAGATATTCCTTGATGAATGGCCAACAGGATTTATAGAAGTGGGTTGTGAAGCCGTCAAGCCTAGGGGCCTTATCCGCTTCCATGTGATCCAGTTCTTTCTTCAGCTCTTGAAGTTTTATTGGGGTTGTTAGGCTCAAGTTGTACTCATTATGCACTAACTGGGGAATTAGAGACAAGGGATAGGAATTGGGATCAACGAGGGCCTCACAAGGAGCCAAGTACAGGTCTTTGAAGAATTCGTGCACAACTTGCTTTATGCCTTTGAAATTTTTTATCTCTTCTCCCTGAAATTGGATTTTGTTGACCTTTTTAAAATTCTTTTGGGCTTCTGCATGCTTGAGGAAATAGCTTGTGTTCTTGTCTCCGGCTTGGAGCCAGAGACTTTTGGATTTCTGGCGTCAATATTCTTCCTCCTCTCTACATGCACGATGGAGCGCCTTTTGGAGATCGACTTCTCGATTTAACAACTCTTGAGTTAATACGATCTCTTGCGGGATCAGTTGATGGCTCTCGAGTGCTTCCTCGACATCTTTTCTCTTGGAAGTTGGGGAGTTGATGGATCTGGCCCAATGTTTTAGGGATATCTTGAGAGATTGCGGTTTTTCTTCCCACACATAGAACGGGGAGCCTTGGACCTTCTCACTCTAGGCATTGGATACGATCTCCTGAAACCCTTCTTTATTAATCTAGATCGGGCCAAATTAGAAAGGTATGGAGTTGAGTGTTGTATCATTTTCGTCACCTAAATGAGAAAAAGAGGGACACTTGCAGGTCCAGTTGGGTTAGCTGGACAAGACAAAATTTAGTGAAAGAGTTAAAAATATCAAGCACAAGAAATAAACAAACAACTAAGCTAACAACAATTAAAGAAACTAAACTAAAGTGCATAAGGGAATTAGAACCAAAATTAACCAAACAATTGACCATAATTCATGCCACCAATGGATAGATTGTATTAGTGGGAAAACACCAAAGATAAAGGGAGACTTATGGGTCCCCTCTTCCTCCGAGGGATGGCTCTTGAACCCCCAATGAGAGAGATCTTCTTACAAATAACAAACTAAAAAGAAATGGTGAAGAAATCCAAAGCTCATTCACTCAAGAGATGATGTGAATAGCCCAATGAAATGGTGTTTGTATGCTCCAATGAGGAAAGAGGTTCGTTGCAAGAGAATAGAGGCAACATAACAATAAAAATATATTCTTGGAAATATAGTTCACCCATGGCCTCTTTTTATAGGAAAGATTTGAGGCATTATCCAACCGGTCTTTAGTGTGAACAAGGGGCCCTTTAGGGCACCTTTAGGTATTTGACCAGCCCCCCACTTGGATTCAACTTGGATTTGGGGGTCAAATAAACTTGGGAGCTGAACCAAAATTGGGTAGGAGGCTGACTAGAATCATTAATGTGTTGTTCTTAGGTGTGCGTGGCTTTTTGTGTCCATAGTCGCACATGTGCACTTTCCCTGCATTTTCAACTAGCGCACGTGCATGCGCTTCATTTATATTCTAAGAGCATGCTAATTTTAAAACTAGTTGTATAGTTTGTGCCCTTTGGAAATGCATTTTCGGGCCATGAATGAAATAATAGGTGTTTGGAGATGTTGGATTCCTGTAACCATTTGCGGACGAAATTTCAATGATAACAGATGCCCCCTGATCTATGAGGTTAGGAGTATACATATAACTGAAATACATCAATGTTTCTTCTACTGAGAGTACCATTGTAAGAAAGAGTGTTGAGAGGGATTGCAAGAAAGATCCATTTGAGAGAGAGGGGAACCTGTGGGACCCAAACCTTTCACCAAGTGTGGAAAAATAAATCTGTGTACAAATGAGGCGGGCATGCCCCATGCTCATGTCATGTAACTCAAAATGTGGAAGATAGTAACTGAAGTGGTATGTTTACGTAGATAACTGAAGCACCCTCTAGGGTGGTTTGATAATGGAAGAAGACAATTATGATGGTGAACATACTCTGAAAAGAGGTGATGACACCTGTAAGAAGTGTCGATAATTCGATGGCATTGATAGTCCAACAAATTTCATAGGTCTTCGGAAAATATAAAAAGAACTGCAATTGTTGCAAAGTAAGACCCACCGTAACATGATATAGGGTTGAATTCAAATGTTATGGTGGTCAACGTCAATAGAGAACAATGGTTTTTTTCTCTGTACTGTCTGAGACTCCTCATTGTAAAGGGAATGAGAGTCAAGATACTTTCTCCCTCCTAGAAACTGTGCTGATGTCGACAGAAAGGGAGACACGACTCCAAGAAGAAAAGGGCTTCATGAAATCCACTCGATGAGATCAGGAATTGATGAGGTGCATGGACGAAGTTAAGACATGGTGAGACTCAAGACTACCCTTGGTTGGGGATATATGTTAAGTATGAGTGGAAGCAACCGTGAAACTAAAACTAGCGTCAGGATGTGGGTTAAATTGTGCCAAAGGCATGACAAAGTGGACAAACTTAGAGATCGTAGGTACATGGGTTGTGGGATACTCAGGGTTTATGGATGATTTCAACAAGAGTAGAAGGTAATTAATGCCCCAACCGAGGGCGACATAGGTTGCTTTGCCAAAAAAAAGAAGGTTGTCGAGGGTGACAACAAAAAGAAAAGTAAATGCTGGAAACAAAGGCTTTTTAAAATTACCAAATGAATAAATAATTGATTTGGATAAATGTGCAAATACAGAAACGAGTGTCGCAGTGAAAGATGGCTTGGCTTGTGTAGGTGCAAGTTGCATGAAAAAAATGGTGGAGGGTAGGGGCCCCATGGGTGGGTTTCTGTATGAGGTAAATGAATGGAGGGAAATTTACAGGCAGGAAAACTGATTATGGATGAAATGGAAAGTTAATGATATTGTGGAGGTGCAGTCAAAGTGACCCCATGATGAGAGATCTTGGGAGTCCATTGGGAAGGATAGCATAACAAGGAGAATAAGTATGTCACTGATTCTCGGAAATGTGTAAGACTATCGGGACTCCCATCCCTAGGGGGTGAAAGCAACATGAGTGTCAAAGTGCCAAGGGGGACTATGAATGGGACAACTCTCGTGGAGAAGAATGCGACTGGGTGATAGTACTTGAAATGCAATGGAGGTGATAGTACTGTAGAGCCTGGTGTGAGGATCCTACAGGGAAATGTTGGAGGGTGTGAATGGGAGATGCAATTGATATTCAGTGGGAATGACTACATGCCAGTGTTGAGAATATACCTAAAGGGGCTGCATTGATAAGCGATGACCAAGTACATGCACACATGAAAACTGAATACCCGACATGAACAATATATGTAGATAAAGAACATATAAAATTTATTCGATAATTTTGAACATGAGCATGCATACCTAGGCGTGATGTGAGAAAAACGTTCCCCGGGGGCTAAGGATAGATGGTGACCTGGGGAATGTGATTGTGTAGGTGACGAGATCTTGATCCCGTGGCTGAAGATGGATCGGAAAATGGATGCTCTGAGCTCTTGTAATTGAGTTCAAAAGTTTGGCAAAAGGGACTATATATAGCTGTAGGGCCCATAATGCCACCTCATTTGTACCTGCTGTCATAGTGAGTTTACGAGAGGTTTGAGAGGATGTTTGGAGATTACGAGAGATTGAGTCAGTCGATCCAAGATTATCGAGTGCCAAGTTAGTGGTCGTATCCTCCTGTGTAGTAATTAGGATTTCTATTTTGGGAAAGGTTGTATGGATGGCCGTATAGAGGGATTTTGTGAGGGTGGGCTCCCTAGTGTGCAAGCAATTGAAGGATTCCCGCGCTTGGGTGCGCATCTGTAATTGGGACAGTTGTGCATGGTGGCACCCAAATGGGGAAAACAGATGCGCAGTCATGCGCGCCTATTCGAAGCACAACTGCACACTCATGCACAGATGTTTCTCTGATAGTTGCGCATGTGTGCACGATTGTGTAATGAATAGGCATGCATGACTGTGCATCTGTGTGTGTGACATGGGCACATGAATGCACCCATGTGTCTTCGAAAGTCACGCATTGATGCACAACTATGTGAAAAACATGCACGCACATGTGCGTGCCTGTGGGGAAAACAATCGCGCACCTGAGGCAAAGCTGGGGAGTGTAAAAACTTGTCTTTTTTTAGATTTGGGTGTTTTTATGGGTTGTGATGTCTAATCAAGTACTGTGTATGTGGATGTAGGTGAATAGTGTGAGGATGCCAGTCCACTGGAGGGAGAGAGACTGGGAACACCTTAGAGAGGCGGTGAGAGATGAGGAGCCAGGTGTGTGGGGACATTTGGCATCCTGTGGGTTGTTAAAGTTCTTTGACTGCTCATTGTTGTGGGAACATGAGTACCTGCTTTAGTTTCTGATATCTATGTGGAGCCCTAATCTACAATGCTTCATCGTATGGGGGGAGAAAATCACATTCTCTAAGAAAGAGGATGTGTATTTCTTGACTGGGCTCCCTTTTCAGGGAAGCGCCTTACCTGCTGATCCCCTGTTGCCAGGGGATGGTCAATTGGTTGACCTGGCATGGACATATTGTACTGGGGAGGACTTTATGTCAGGCTCAGTGGTGAGAATTGGGGTGATGGACACCCTTGTGCATCGTTTCATTGCAGCGATGATTGTGAGGGTCTATGGGTCCCTAGCTACTCAGTGGATCAATGGTGGTTAGTTGAGGGTTATACAGAGGGCACTGGGTGGAGAGAATTTTTCCTGAGGATTTATGCTACATGCCAGTATGGTGGGGCATCTCAATAGGTGTTGGGTTGCTGACTTAGGGGATTTCGCCTTTGGGTCGATCTTGGTGGCCTGGTTCTTGGAGAGGGTGCCTATGTTGCGCCTGATGGTTTTGTTAGATGCACCTAGTGCATGAGAGCCATGATTGATGTGATGGGAAATGATCTTGGTTTTTCATGGGGGTGGGGAGGGTGCCCATTAATTTACGGTCGAGATAGCATGTGTGTGGTGTCATATTCCACAGATGATCCTGCGATACCCATATGGCAGGATGGACTATCGTTGGGATCCTGACATGGTCTTACCTCCTAGAGAGGTGTGGGACCACATAGGTATGTTGATGTATTTGATGTCTTGGATAGTGTAGCATATGTTTTATGTATGGATGGATGTTGATGCTAGATATTGTTTTTTGTGTGGGAAGATGTGGGGCCAGGAGGTTGAGACTTGAGAGATGGAGCTGGTTAGAGTGTCGACTTGCTAGGGGCTGGAGAGACCACTGTGAGGGGATCCAGAGGCAGATGAGAGATGTCGGAGGGATGAGGTTGGTGTGAGGCCAACATATGCTGATAGATATGGTAGGAGGCGTCAATATGATGACCCTGGTGTGGAGCCTTCACATGCTCTACCGACAGAGGCTAGTGAAGTGCTAGAGGAATTTCTCTGTTGATTGGAGGCAGTGTTACAAGGAGTGTTTGAGGGCATGTGGATGAAAATGCAGGACGAGGGAGTCTTGGAGAAATGTGTGGGAGGACAGGCATATTTGTGGACCCTGATCCGCTGAGCATTGGTAGCAGCAATAGCGATGACAAGGCGACTACCACTTGGACCAGGCGGACCTCCAGTTGGTGGGGCCCTGCCTCCTAACAGAGGACCTAGTGGAGGTGCTCTAGAGGCACCATGAGTGCTTGATGTATTCATTTTTTTTATTTATAGGGGTTTGTGTG
>JZKD02S1189090.1:343557-369023 GCA_000966675.3 Picea glauca | reverse complement strand
ATATATATATATATATATATATATATATATATACATTTTTGGATCTTTCTGATGTTCACATTTGATGATGTTTTGATGTGTTTTTTTTATGATGTCTAATCTATATGTTGTGACAGACTTTCGATGGTTTATGTATGTGTAATGGTATCTTGATATGATAAATGCCAATCTAATACTAGGTTATCCATATTATCTTCTATTTGATTGCATTGTCATGGAATATGTGTAAATTTGATTAAATCAAAATGTCGAGATAAAAGTCTAACTTGCAAGTATTTGCGGAAGAGGTATGGATCACGGACACGGTACACATTGTTGAGCTAGAGGATGATGAGATTGGAATCTAGTAAGATGATAAGGATGATGATGAGAATGGACTCGGTGAGGAGGCCAATGAAGGTTTTGTATTATTCTTGGTTGTTGGTTACTGAGCCCAAACATATGTCGTTGGAGTGAAGGAGTTCATGTGAGTGGGTATAGAGGGCCCAAGTGGCTGAAGCAAGATTTTGTGTCCACTGGCTAGATCCGTTAGCGTAACCGATGTGGTAGGCCGATGGAGTAAGCATATGTCAATAAAAAAAATGGTAGATCAGACATAAGGCATGGAGGAAAAAGAAAAAAAAAATGATACAAAACGTGTACAAAAAAGAAAAATCCTAGTGTAGAATGACTGTGCTTAGGCGTAAAATTTCTTTACGTACAACTCGTTGATGGGTTCTTTGAGATGGTGGCCTTCGGGAGAGACCAGGATGTAGGCGTCTTTAGTGGGGCAGTGTTGAATGATGTAGGGTCCATTCCATAACAACTCAAATTTTCCATGGTCGAGGGTATCATGGAAGATATCATAGGCAAGGATGAGGTCTCCTTCATTAAAGGAGGGAAAGTTGACATGGAGGTTAAATTTGGCCTTTGATCATTTTTTGGCTGCCTCATTGTTCTGTAATGAAGACCGACGGTCTTCATCCAGTGACTCTAGGTTCACCAAGCACTGCTCGATTGGAGCAGTGTCAGGTAAAATCTCAATAGCGGTGCGTAAGGTAGGAATTTTGCACTCGATGGGGAGAGTGGCTTCGACCCCATGGATGATATGGAAGGGTGTAAAACTAGTGGCGGTTTTAACTGTTGTGCGATAAGCCCATAGTGATGAGAAAAACATATATATGATGCCAATTGGTCTTATGTTTGTTGACAGTATGTTGCAACATGGTTTTAAGGACCTTGCTGACTGCCTCTACTTGTCCATTGGATTGAGGGTAGTAGGGGCAGGTGAACTCATGGGAGAAGCCTAACCGGGAGGAGAGTTTGACGAAGATCTCATTCTCGAATTGTTTCCCATGATCGGAGGCTAATTGTAGTGGGACTCCAAAGTGGTATATGACGTTATTAAACAAAAAATGTGTTGCGGTGTCAGCGGTGTTGTTGAAGGTGGGCATGGATTCAACCCACTTGGTGAAGTAATCAATTTCCATGATAATGTACTTGTGTCCATTGTTGGATGGAGGGTTAAAAGTCATGAAGTCAATGCCCCATTTGAAAAAGGGGTCAGTGGTGATGACTGGGTGTAGAAGAGCGGGTGGTGCTCGTGCTTTGTGGGCATAAAGATGGAATTTGTCATAGCATTTCACAGTGTGGAGACAGTCATGAAACAATGTGGGCCGGAAGTAGCCCACTCGAATTATTTTTTGGGCGGTGTGCATCCCTGAGAGGTCACTTCTGCAAGCGTCATTGTGGAAATCATTCATAACTTTGTCAGCTTCGTCGATATAAGATGTCACCGATAAGGAGATATCGAGGGGCCTGCTGGTGAATACATCGACGATCGTCCCTGGAGAGGTGGGGTCCAAAATTTTGTGTTTGGAGGTAGACGAGGAGATCCCCGTACTAGGGATCATTCGAGGGGATGTAAAAGAGGTGTTCATCAGGGAAGTCTGTATTGATGGGTGAACTGGTAGTATCTGAGGGAAATGTCATAATGAGTTTGATGAGGATGAGGGATTTATTTCTCTTGGTTGTTCAAAATTCGAGTTTGTA
Organism: Picea glauca; assembly: GCA_000966675.3. Taxonomy (NCBI): domain Eukaryota; kingdom Viridiplantae; phylum Streptophyta; class Pinopsida; order Pinales; family Pinaceae; genus Picea; species Picea glauca. The sequence goes on along the minus strand of JZKD02S1189090.1, from coordinate 366,992 downwards.
CTCCTGAAAGATGACGATTCATCGAGAAAAATTGCCATTAATTTGCTGGCGACTGAGCAAGTATTGCATGGGGTTTGAATTTGCCATGACTTTGGTAGTACGAAGCAGTATGTAATGGTGCAGTTTTTGGACTTCTAGGACAACTGCAAGGGCAAGTTTCTCTTCGTGATTCTACTTCAGGGGTGGTCCTGAAATATTTTTACTAATATAGTAAATTACATGCTCACGGACATCATCCCCTAGTTGGACGAGAACTCCTGCCACTGAGACAATTGAGGCCGATAAGTAGAGGATATAGCCATGATCATTGTCGGGTGGACTAATCAAGGGGGCGTTGGAGAGTGTCACTTTTAAATCATCAAAAGCAGTTTTGGCATGTTCATCCCATTAGAATGGGATATTGTGACACAATAAGAGAAGAAAACCACGTGCGTGAGGGGTGTAATCGGGGACAAAGCGACGTATAAAGTTATCTTTTCCTTGTAGGCTTTGGAGTTGGTGTAAATTATAAGGTGGTGGAATTTCGATGATGGCTTAGAAATTGAGGGGGGTCGACGGTGATGATGCATTGGGAAATGATGAACCCAAGGAGGCATCCATCAGTGACACAAAATGCACACTTGAGGGGTTTCAAGCGGATATTGTATTGACGACACTTATGAAAGATGACGCGTAAGTCATCTAGATGTTGAGTGTGTTTCTTAGATTGAGCGGTGAGATCGTCTAAGTAGGAGAGGATGATGCGAGCCAGATCAGGAAAAATGTATGTCATGGTCCATTGGAATGTCGCACCGGCTTTCTTGAGGCCAAAAGGCATGACACGATATCAAAAAGTACCCCATGGGGTAGTGAATGCAATTTTGTATGGGTCTACGAGATGAATCTGAATTTGATTGTAACCAAAGAAACCATACAAAATGGACAAGGCTTTGTGGCCAAAAAAATCATCAATAATTTGGTTGATGAAGGGCATTGGGAAGTTGTCTTTGGGACAGGCATGATTGAGATCACGAAAGTCAGTGAAGATGGGAATAGTGCCATGTTTTTTGTTGACAGGGACGGGGTTGGAGAACCAAGACATATACGCGATGGGGTATATTAACCCGACAACGTGTAATTTATCGATTTTGGCTTTGATGTCCGCCTCTTTGGATGGGTGTAGTGGGCATTGCTTTTGTCTTATAGGTGTGATATCAGGCCATGTGTTTATACAATGTTCGACAATAGAAGGATCAAGGCAAGGCATCTTTGTGTATGACCAAGAAAAAATGTCTCGGTATTCTTGGAAGAGAGATTTGTAAGCTACAAGTTCTTCAGGAGAGCATGCAACAACAATGGTGATTTCCTCTACAATGTCAGGTTTGATGGAAATATTGATTTTGATAGTGGGCGAAAAGTTGGCCATGTTGCCTTCTTCAAAAGAGTTGGGGGAAAGGATAGGATTGTTGAACCTGTCTATATTCCCGAATGGAATGAAATCCTTAGTTTTGATTGCACATATGGAGTCTTGGCTAGGGGGCTCAAAGGATTTCTGCGAGAGAAAGAGTGCTCTGTGATGGAGCACATTCCATGGGAAATTGGGGGTATTTAATTCCTTGAGGATGTCTTCATTGCAGTGGAACTGGTGAGAATATAGGGGATCTCAGGGAGTAACATTGGTGATTTTCACCGTATGATTATCTTCTAGTGGTGAAGATGTAGGCGAGGCGCAAGGAGGTTGCGATGGTGTGCTCGACATATACCAAATATTGAGATATTGTGGGTTAAAAATTGTAGTCGGGTGTAAGATTTCCGTGGGGAAATGTACTGGAGAATTGAGGGGATTTGGGGGAAAATCGTCGTATAGGCTATCCATGAACCATGGAGGAGTGGGAAGTTCCTCAGGCTCAGGAGAGATAATATGAACGAAAGCGGGGGATGGAGCAGGGGAAATCACCAGTACCTGTGGAGAGGGGGGGGGGGTGTAGGACTTTGAATAAGGGCCATTTGGTGATGCCTGTATTCAAGGATCGTAGGACACTAGTATGTGAAATGATCCAGTGATTCACAGAGAGAGAAAGGGCATCTCATCATTCGTTAATTGAGGTCGTGACATAGTGGATGTCTATGACATGAGTACTTAATGACGCAGATGGGGGGGACTCTTGCTGAAATATTTTATGTACTTTTGTTAGTGTCTGTTGAAATTGAGGTAGCACAAGGAAATGGTGCGTGTAATGGCCATACTCTGAACATATGGCATAGGTGAATTTGGTTCGCAACCCTGTGTTATCTGTAGTTGGATATGTGATGGTAGTACTAGGTGCGTTGGGTGTAGTGATGAGTGGTGTGGTTGCTCGAGGAAGTCAAATTAAATTGTGTAACTCGGGGAGAGAGGGACATCGATTGGTGGGGTGTACTTCTTTCTCACATAGTGCGCAAGGAAGTTGAACTTAGGGGGAAGTGGAGTGGTGAGCTCTTTCTTCTTCCGTTGGCCCCCAACTGTAGCGGTGGCACAAGCAAGTGGGGGTGGGGGTGGTTCGGTGGGAGTGAGGACTGGGATATGCATTGGGATTCCCTCTATTTGGGTAGAGAAAGATGGTTGAGGAACCATATCAGCTGGGTGCAGATACCAAACTGGGATGGAAAGAACCATGTTAGGTAGATTAAGCGTTGCGGATACTTGGAAATCTTGTATGCCCAGTGGGGGTTAGAAGAAGGAGATTTGAGTAATGGCTTGGGGCACTGTCTCCCAAATTGGGATGTGACCCTAGGGGAGATGGACATCAGGAACAAGTGGTGTTGAAGAGTTCTTAGGAGATTCCTGAGGTAGGAGTGTTGTGACTAGTGGGACGTCAGGAAGTGAAGAAGCCTCAGTGGGAGGAATAGTATCTCCATTGTTAGTTCCGTTGGAAGAGATGACACATACTTGAGATAAGGGATGTATGAGCAGGGGTGCTTCATGGTATGTCCCTAGCAAGGATGGGTATTTGAAAATTATGGGGACCATCTCGACGAGTGGGTAGGCATCAGGATTAGTGTGGAAAAAAGGTAGGATGTTATCGATGTTGGAGGAAGGGTTAGGCTTGTAATGTGAAACTTTATCGATGGTGATGATCTTCCCGTTGTGGGGGAACATCATCATGTGAAATATAGAAGAGGCTAATTCCTTCATAGCATACATGTAGCTACGTCGGAACATGATATTGTAATTGAGTGGGGCATCGATAAATTCAATGTTGATAAGGATTGTCTTTCCCCAGAGTTCAACGGGGAAATTTTGAAAAATCCCTTCAGGAGAGGATGGTCGTCCATCATAAGCTCTCAAAGTGATGGAAGATGGTATTAGCTTGGAAGAGCCAAGTTTCTTCCATACATTTTTGGACATGATGCATGTGGATGCACCTTCATCGATGATGCATCGATGAACTGTGATGTTACGAATTTTAATTGGTATCTAGAAAGATACCAAAGTGGGGAGATGGGGTTCCCCACAATCTAGATCAAATGTTATGAGTCTAGTATCATCAGGGTCAACTTCCCCCAGGGCAGAAAGTAGTGACTTTCGTTGAGTGGGACAGGTTTGAAGGACTTCCAAGACTGACATGGAGGTAGGGGATTGCACCAAGTCATCGACCAAACTGTAATTGTGTGCTTCTCTAGCTTGAGGGTTGTTGACATTCCGTCATAATGGGATGCGAGGAATCTGAAGGGGGGTTTCAGTGTTAGGGCATGGAATCATCAAAGGTGGTCTCGTTGTACCTGGAACTACTTCTGAAGTTGTGAGAGTAGATTCATGGGGTGTGCTATATTGATGACTGCACGTTTGTAGAAGAATTTTGTCTTCGCTAGTGAGCAGGAGTGCCTGGGTTTTGATATTGTCCCATCTGTGGTGGGACAGGGTGCATTTCATGTTGGGCATTCATCACCCCTTGGTGTGGAATAGGGTTCTGTAACACTACTGAGGGTGGTTGTTGCACGTATTGTTGTGGGGCATGCTGAGGGGCAGGCAATGCTGGGGGACATGGTCCATTCACAAATTCTTTCATCAGTTTAAAGTCATCTATTTGGGGGAAATGGTGAGTATAATGGCCATATTCACTGCAAAAGGTGCAAGAGAAGTTTGGACGAAGGTTATTATTATTATTTCCTTGGCATTTTTTGTGATTTCCCCCTTGGGGGTTTTGGTTCCCTTGATTCTGGTTGCCCCCAGCAGGTTGGTTTTGTTGGGGGTTATTTCCCCCTGGTCCTGAATTATTATTGTTTCAGTTTTTTCCTTTATTTTTGGCATTATTCAACTGATGGGATGGATTTTCTGTATTCAGTTGTTCAAAATTTTGAAACTGTTGAATGCGAGAGGGATGAACAAATTTAACCGCGTCATGTGGCTGTCCTTGTGGTGGAGCCATGGGTTAGGGAGGACCAGGAAATGGAAAGTACGGATTATTTTGTGGCAAAGATCTGTATGGTACATAGGTAGGCACGGTGATTTCACTAGTGCTCAGAGTGTAAGCTAAGGTAGAGGGGGTACCAGAACTTGGTTGTATAGTCGGATGCATCATGGGTGTCGATGTGGGTCCACTTGTGGGTGGGAGGTACAATAGGGTATGGATGTTGGTAAGGGGGAGGAGGGTAATAAGGGGTTCTGCCATATATCGGTGGATGTTGGGGTGTACCGTACATGGGTGGGGGTTGTATGTACAGGTTTTGGTGTGTTGTGGTACCAATCAATCCATCCGTTGAGTGAGACATCCATGTTTTTCTTGGCCGAATGGTATGGGTCTTGGGACGTCAGGTAGTATCGTATATAAGTATCCTGACTACTCGTAAATGAGGTCATACTACTGAGCCTTGTTGATGGCTTTCTCTTCAGATTGGGGAAAAGTGGAGGCCATATCTTTGGCAAGGAGGGAGACGAGTGACCTAAGAAACCAATCAAGGCATTATTGTTTGGTGGTTTCTTCTTTGCATAAACTACGTCGTCGATGCCATTTGTGAATGTGCTCAACAATATGTGTGGTTGAGGTTTGTTTAAACTCAGTGAGTAGTTGGATACCATTTTCATCGCAGATTGGTAGTTGAAAGAAGGTCAAAAATGCTTTGGCCAATGATTCAAAAGTCACATGGGACCTTGATTTTTCATATACATACCACTTGGTTGATGGGCCAGTGAGTGTGCGTTGGAATAACCTTAATCGGATGGAGTCATCCATGATGTTATTTGAAGAGAACCATAAGTGGAAGGTCATGACATGGTTGGCAGGTTCATCTCCCACCTTTCCTTCGAAATTGGGGATGTCTGAAGGTAGTTTGGTGGGCATTGCAGGCCATGTGGGGTCGTGCAATATAGGATCATTCGTGAGCTTGCTCAAATCCGATATGTTGAGGGAATCCAAGTATGGCATCTAAAGTGGCAGCGGAGGATTAGTTCTAGCCATTTTGTGAGAGGTTTTTGTACCTTACCCTTGAGGGTGATGGGGTGGGGTTGTACTTCCCCCTTGGGAAGAATCCCCCCCCCCCCCCGCTTCCTTGTAAAGGAGATCTAGTGGACGGTTGGCCTTGGGAAGTGGACCCAAGTAAAGTGGAACCAAGAAAAGTTTATCCCAAGACAATAGCACTCATAGGGGTGTGATATGGTGGAGCCAATGAGTTGGCAAGACTAGGAATTCCCCCTATAATAGAAGGGAGATTTAGCAAATGTCTGGAATGATGGGGATTTTGCGGGTCTTTTATGATGTCCAACTAGCAAAGTGAATGTGTGCAAATGGTGATGAGAGTAATGCATGAACAAGAGACTTTGTATAACTTTGGCCTTCACAATATATCTTGTAATCATTTTGTCATAATAAGAGCATCATACATAAATCATTTGAAAAAGAAGCATATATGTGGGTAGGTGGATTTTGTCTACTATGGGAGAACAAAAAAAAACAAATACTTGTGTCCTAAAAGACGTAGCTTCCTTCCTCTCAAATAACACTGGACCTTCCAATATCTCTCAACAGTCGAGTCTGAAGCCACCATAAGAGGAACTAGTGAAGGATGAAACAACCAGTTATAATGAGGGGTAGAGGGTGCATATCCTGAAAGAGTTGGCGATATTTCCCAATAGCCACACAAAATCTGACCAAGGTGAAATTGTAGTCCGCAATTTCCACCTGGGTAGACGTCCTAAAATTTGGTCACTAGGTACCTCGGTCAAAGTGCGACATTTATATTTTCATCCTCAGAAATGGGTCATGTGCTAGATCCCGTCCAAGAGGTGGGTGGCTCAAGGGGTGATGCATAGAACAACTGGACCTTGTCCTTCGAGCCTTCACAAGTATCTCCCTTCCTTATAGTGTTAGGAACACTTGACTTGGAGGATTTAAAGTTCCCTATTTGACAACTTCTAATGTTTCAAGATGTGAGAGCCAGATAACGGGGAGTGATTTGGATGCCTATACTCGAGATCCTACCTAGACTAAAAAAATTATTTTGGCACCTCCTGTGGAGGAAAACTCAGTGAGTTTTTAGAAAAAATTTAGATGTGGTTTTTTGTGAGATTGGGGGTGTGAACCAATCTTTTTCAAATTAAGTGGGAGTGGATAGTTCCTTCAAGAAAAGAGTGGGGCATTTTAGAATCCCTTTTGGGGGAAACTTACTTCAACCTCCACAATTTGAGATGAAACTATGTGAGTGAGTAGTGACTTTGTGTGGGAGAAAGTGATAAAATGTGTCATTTTTTTAATAAGATAGGTGTCACCTTACATCATGTGGACTTCGTGTGGTCCTTACAAGTCTTGATTACCTATCTTACTAGATGCCATTGGTACAACCTTGCGAAATTTTGAAGTCCCTAGAGAACTAGCATGTGGACATGTGGGTCCTTACCAATCCTTTAAACTCCCTAATGTGACTTAATCTAAGAAATCTTCAAAAGGTTATCCTATATTGTGGACATGTGGGCATGTATGGGCCCGTTACAATGATCTTTAAACTCCACTAGTGATGTAAACTAAGAAAGTAGCTTCAAAACTATCCTATCTTTGTAGCATGTGGGAATGTATGGGCCCTTACAAATTTAAGATGTTTTTGAAAAGAAACCAAGAGGAGTCCCAAAGGGGGTTGTTGTCCTCTCCTAAAGATTTTTTCCTTAAGGGAGATGAAATCTTCCTTCAATCGTTTTTTTGATTCTCAAGATTGCTCTATGGTGCGACATAAGAGTATACTCTATGATTGAAGTTTGATTTCTGGTCCCAATGCAAGTGTTTATATATGTGATATTGAATGATTCCAACTTAACTATTACAATCAAAGCAATCCATCCATGTGGCAAAATGAAAGAAAAAAGAGGAAAAATATGGATTTTAACCCCCTAAGTGCCTATGTTTTGACTAACCCTTCATGTGGAGAGGGGATCCAAGTGTGGTGCATATTACAAATTGCATAGAATCAATATTTAGAAGGCTACAGGCCTTCAAAACATCATAAAAAACCCTTACAATGTTGAATTTATGGACAAGTGCATAGGTCGCAGAGTAGACAGAGGCGGATGTGGTGCCAATGTAAAAATAAACAACAACATGTTGGCACAAGTGTGCAAAATGCACTAAAAAACACAATGATTTTGGTTCATGTTCTCGAAAGATGTGCCCGTGGGATGAAAAAACCACGCATGTTCTGATACGCGATCGAGAAGATAATTTCAAATGAAATTTCGAATGAAATTCTCATATCTCAACTCCAAATTTAGATTTTTGCAGGCAGGCTTGGGCCGTTTATGATCCCTACAAGTTAAATAAACAAAAAATAGGTGCTCAAACAACCCAAATGGGGAGGAAATTGATACCTATCCCAGTAGAGTCGCTAATCTGTTGTATCCTTTTCATCACCTGAATGAGCAAAAGAAGGACACTTGCAAGTCCAGTTGGGTTAGCTAGATAGAACAAAAGTTAGTGCAAGAGTTATAAATATCAAGCACAAGAAATAAATAAATAACTAAGATAACAACAATTAAAGAAACTAAACTAAAGTGCATAAGGTAATTATAATCAAAATTAACCAAACAATTGACCAATATTCATGCCACCAATGGATAGATTATATTAGTGGGAAAACACCAAAGAGAAAGGGAGACTTATGGGTCCCCTCTTCCTCCAAGGGAGGGCTCTTGAACCCATAATGAGAGAGCTCTTCTTACAAATAGAAAAATAAAAGGAAATCGTGAAGAAATCCAAAGCTCATTCACTCAAGACGTGATGTGAATATCCCAATGAAATGGTGCTTGTATGCTCCAATGAGGAAAGAGGTTCCTTGCAGGATAATAGAGGCAACATAACAAAACAAATATATTTTTGGAAATATAGTGCACCCATGGCCTCTTTTTATAGAAAATATTTGAGGCATTATCCAACTGATCTTTAGTGTGAACAAGGGCCCCTTCAGGTCTTTGACCAGCCCCCCACTCAGGTTCAGCTCGAATTTGGGGGTGGAATCGACTCGGGAGATGAAATAGAAGTGGGTGGGAGGCTCACTAGAATCATTAATGTGTCATTATGAGGTGTGTGTGTTCACAGTCGTGCATCAGGCACATGTGCACTTTCCTCGCATTTTTGACTGGCGCATTCACGCGCGCTTCCTTTATATTCTGAGTGCATGCTAATTTTATAACCAGTTGTATAGTTTTTGCCCTTTGGAAATGCATTTTTGGGCCATGAATGAACTAATAGGTGTTTGGAGATGTTGGATTCCTGTAACCATTTATGGACGAAATTTTAGTGATAACACTGAGGTTATTTTCTAAAGAGAGATCTAAGAGGATGGGCTTGTGATTTGAGGTGTAGTTGGGAAAAATTTTGGAGGAGGTCGTTAAAACAATAGCCAGGAAGGTAGATTGGATGAGGAATTTATCCAAATGTCCTACAATGTGACTCATACCCAATTCTTTATTTGTCCAGGTGTACTTCCCTCTGGCTAGCTTGATATCTTCCAAGTCCCAATCCATGATGAGGTATTCCACCCACTCTTTTACTGGATCTCTGACTAGGGAGCCCCCTTTTTCTCCGAAGAAGAAAGGGTAATATTGAGGTCCCTTTCTATTATGATATTCTCGGGATTGTGCAGGTTCAGGAAGGACTTTAAGGAGTCCCAACCGATTCCTTTTTCTGAAAACAGTACTGGAACATAAAGATTGAAGAGGCTTAGATGATGACCAGAATCTTTATGGAGGAGTTTAGTGAAGATCTAGTGGGTGCTATCTTCTTATTCTAGTAGGTCGAGCTTTGATTTGTCCCAAAAGGTGTCGATTTCCCCTGAGTCACCTCTGGCACTCACTGCTTTCCCTTGGCCTTTTTTGCAAAAGGTTTTTCTTTCTTGGAGGAGATCAGAGTCCTCCAGTTTCGTCTCTTGGATTAGAAGGATTTCGGGCGTCATCATGTGAATTATATCTTTCAAGGATTCTTATTTTAGTTTGCTACCTAACCCGCTATAGTTCTAGGAGACGTATTTCATTACTTACTTACTTGAGATGTGGTGGCTCCCTTTGGAGCCCATCCTTGCTTTCTTGTGTTGCTGGTGTTCACCATTCCCTTGAGAGTTTTCTAGGACCTTTATAGGAAATCCATGTAAGTTTTTTATTCTCTTTCCTTTTTCTTAGATTTCCTTCCTCTGGTGTATTTTTTTGGTGTGGCTTGGGAGCTACTTGTTTCTGATTCTCCACCATTTGATTCATCTTTGGATTCTAAATCTAGACTAATGTGTTCTTCTTCTATTTCCTTTTCCTTGGGGGATCCTTCAGGGGTTTCTGGGTCGGTGGTTAATTCTCCTTTTCCTTTCTCCTTCGGATCTTGTTCCTGTACTTACAGGGCCTCGAAGTTGTTGCCTGAGGGCAAGGCTCCTTTCTGAGTTTCCTGAGATTCAGGGGTGGTTTGAGGGATTGCAGTAGGGACTTTATTTTTATTTTCTCTTGGTTTCGAGTTTGCTATCCTTTTTTTGACCTGTTGCCATCCTTCTCCATCCTCATTGTCTTTCGGGTGGGCCTTTGGGAAATTCCTTTGGATATGGCCATATGCATGGAAGCTTCTGCATTTGAACGATAATTGTTCATAATCCAACTTTTAAAAATGATGTCATGCACCCACCGTGAGCTTGACTGCTTCTAATAGTCCGACTTCTAGGTCCACTTCCATGCAAAACCTTGCACAAGAGTAATGGGATTTGGTGTCTTCTTTGTTTATGAACTGAACTGGTAAGTTTAGAAATCAGACCCAGACTGGAAACTCCTTTGGGATGTCGACTGAGGGGTTGAAATCAGGCATCCATTTGTTAATATATAGGCCTTGCATCCCCATGAAATATGGCCCACTCCTGAAGATGAGGTCGTGGTCCTCTTTCTAGATGAATTCAAAGATGAAGAAGCCTCTTCCAACCAGATAAGAAGTTACGCTGCTCTGAATAAGAGACCTCCAATTTCTCTGGATCTAGTCATCGATGGTTCTTGCTGAGGGCTATAGCCTTATAAATTGACCAAGCAAGCCGCGTTCTGATAAAGAAAAAGAATTTTTTATGGGTTGATCCTTTGAAAGAGTTATTTAAGGGATTGAATCGATTTTCTTGATGAATTTTGGGATCGCAGGTGGGGCTACTGCCTTCCCTTGTGGGGCGATTAGCTTACGAAAGGCCTCTTCAGTTGTAAGAGAAGGGGGGATAGTTGGCTCCCCGCCCCGTGGCACACCCATGGAAAACTAACCTAGCGCTCTCGCTTGTTCCTCTTGCAAAACCCTAGAGCTCGCTGTAAAAGTTTTTTAAAGTTCATAATCATTCTTAACAATAATATCCATATTATTTATCAATTTTTTAATAATTATCATTTATCAAATTTTTAAATTATTAGAAATTCTTATATATATATATATATATATATATATATATAATGATGATGATGATGATGATTAACACCCACTAAAATCGAATTGGTTTATTACAATATATTTATTATAACTAATATATATATATATATATATAATTTTTTTTTATGTTTTTAAACATATATTATAAATATGATAGATTTAAGTTGTTTTGAGTGTTTGTAGAAGTCTTTTTTATAATAAAATATTTAAATAGAAAGAAAATAGGTAAATCATATTTAGAATGTAATAACACTTTTGATTCTTTAAAAACATACTTGATGTATTTAAATTCACATTTTCAAATTTAAAGATACATATATTTTAAAAAATAATATTAATGTTAATTTCAATATAACTAATTTACAAATAACATTACTAAATGTGAAAGTAAGTAAAATTAATTATTTATAAGAAATTATTTCAATAAAAAATAAATACAACAAAAAAAAAAATTATTATTATTATTATTATTATTATTTATGTTTTGTGGGTTAAATGCTTGAGTTTCAATTAATAACAGTGATGTGTTTAAGGGGTGGTAGGTTTATAGGGGATAATTCAAGATCCTGGAGGAAATAAAGTAGTGAATTACGCTTGGGAATGTGTCAAATAACATGCTCAAACTCTAGTGTGGGATTAACATGGATAAGGAGGAAGGAATATAAAAAATGATGGTGTTAGGAGACTCATTGTTGGTGATACAAGAAGTAAATGAGAAAGGTTTCTCATATGGTAAGAAGTTAATCTCAATTCTAATAAGCACCAAGCGTCTCATTCAATCCTTTGATCAAATTTGATTCTTCCACGTCAAGAGGGAGATTAACGTTGAAGCTAAATTTTGGGCAAAAATACCCAAGAATCTACAACAAAGTTCTCTTTGTAAAAATGGCATCGCTCAGTCTTTTCAAATTCCATAAGAACTATGAACTAACACATTATTATTATTTTTAAACAACCCCAAGGTTTAAAAATGGGGCTCCCCTCGCCCTTGGAATTAGGCATGCATCCGATGACTCATATTTAAATTCACAATAAGTACCAAGTACTGGTTGGTGGGATAGTAGGGACAATAGGAAGGTGGCCTCCCCCGCTCCCATACTTTATTCATCACCTCACGCGAGTTTGTATTATTTTTCCTAGTGTGAAAGTCAGGAGGTATAACGAATAATGGTCTGCTGAGTTAAGTTTTATTTTGTGGTGACTAGGGAGGGAGCCCTTGAGGAATATTGGATCAGATCTACAATGGAAGAGGTGAAAACAAGGGGGTTGCAGTTGGAGGCCGATTTGTGGACAAGTTTGGATCTTAGCACTGGAGGGGTGGAGTGGAGTTCAAGAGAATGTCTCTTGGTGGTATTTTTGTTAATGCAGGTAAACTTTTCTTTCTTCTCCAAACATATCCTATGGCTGATTCTAGATCTATCTATCATTCTTCTTGTTCTGAATTTGAATGGTGAAGGACACAATTATTTCTTCTTTTGTTTTTTCATTTTAATTTATCAAGACGTTATATCTTAAGAGCACTGTAGGGAGTTGTATGGAGCTATTCACAACAGAGCTCTGGTGTGTAATACCTTTAAGTTTCTTTAGCATAATGGACAGTCTTAAACTTAAGGAAATCTAGATGTTTTTTAGGAGACATGAGAAAATTATCTAGGTAAATAGTCGGGCCATGATGTTTCTCTCTATAAGGATGGATGAAATGTGATCAGTAATAAGCACTCATAATGCCAATGGCATGGCCCTCATCCACCAACAGAGGAAAATAGTAGATTCATTAGAAGAAAAATGTGGCAGACTGTGTACATTGGTTGTAGCAATGCATTTGGATTCACTTTATTTGGCATCCAACAACTTGAGAAATGGACTGAAAATAATTAGGGAGAAAGACACCATCATCCAAAATAGAGACCCAATGGACATTGAGGAACCAAATCCTCCTCACTCGAATGGGGAATAAGAAGAAGATGGTAGAGTTCATACTTATTTTCATGAATGTTTTTCAGATCTATATTATTTTGAGTTAGTTTATCAAAGTAGCTACTAGTGGTATCACCTGGAAATATGATATAGAGTCAATATTTAAGATAGTATAATATATATCTAGGAAATAGGACTGTGAAAAAGCTTTTTTTTAAACAATATTTGTTTATCTATATATGAGTTGCAACCCAGTCACAACCCCTTTATAATATACAAAAACCCTCTTTTTGTTTCGTTTTGAAAAAAACAACACTCAAATGAGTTAAGGGGAAAAACCTTTTATATATACAACTTCTAAATATGAATTTGCCAAAAAATACATGAGTTTACCCAATGATTTTTCATAGGGTCAAATTTTCTTAATCATTTATATGAATCTAGTTAGATTTTAAAAATGACTATAATATAAAATTTTTATAACATTTTAAATAAAGTAATTAAAATACAATTTATTATAACAATTTATATCAAATTAAAATAACAATCTTACCCATCTTGTTAATTTATATGTATATGTATTTATGAGAGGAAATGTTTACCTTCATTTGATCTACAAAGAAGTTTAACTAATTTGTATCAAATTAAAATAACAATCTTACCCATCTTGTTAATTTATATGTATATGTATTTATGAGAGGATATGTTTACCTTCATTTTATCTACAAAGAAGTTTAACTATTGTAGTTTAAATGGTTTAAATAGAGGATATTAAGAAAATAAAAAATATAAAAAATTATGAATGATGATGATAGTTATTAATATTCATTTAGATTAAACATTGGTTTATTAGACTTTAAAAAAATACAAAGAATTACTTGATTTGGTTTAAAATTTATTTATATGCTCCAAAATTTTTAAGAGGAGCATTCGTAAATCACCATAATTTTAATAAGTTAAAATGTTGGGAAGGAAGGTATTGTAAAAAATATTTTGAAATTAAGGTATAATGTGGGTGTATCCAAGGTATTTTAAGAGAAAGTGTTTTTCGTCTTCAACCATCTTAGTGTCACAAAGATGGCGAATTATTTTGACCTACAACATTTTAGGAATTATCTAATGTCTTGTTTCTCTATGGAACTCATGAGAGTTTGCTTTTATTTTAAAAATATTAATATTCTTCTTTACACTATTTAAAACAAGGAGATACTATTGATCTTGTAGATTAAGGTTAATCTCTCCTTATAATATCTTAAATTTCTCTTATCTTCTAATTATTTATCACACTACAATTTGTCAATAAATTTAGATGAATAATATTTTTAATATTATCATTATTTTACAAAGTGACCTCTTCCTAGACACCGCAATGATTTAGCCAAGAATTGACATCTTTATGCCACCCTCGCTTGAGCCACATGCGACTTTGACTGGATTTTGAAGAAACATTAAAAAGCCTCTTGTCTTGCATGTTGTTTATCTTGTTCTTGTACATTAAGTACCTAGTCTTAGCCATGCTCTCAGTGGGGAAAGACTTGGTTCTATGAGGAGGATAGGATAGGGTGTATTGCCTTTAATTTTAAGATTATAATTTATAAATGTATATTTTAACTTTGAACAATTAATTTCTACAAAATATTCTTAATAAAAATAGAAAAGATACAATGAAACACATACATAAACATTACACATATATTTTACCCTAGAAACCCAAATTGGTAAAACCAACAACATGTTTAGAGTTGCACCTCTAATCTTTTATTCATCATCTTCTTCATTGTTTACAATGTGTGTGTGTGTGTGTGTGATCCCGTGACATCCAAAACCCTAATACATTGACCCAGATTAGTCAACAACCCTAATTCCTTAACCAAAATTAGAAAACCATCATCAAAAAACATGTGCCAAAACACCACAAAAAATGGACGCAAAAAAATGCCCATTTTTTTTTTTCACGGGCTTCACCTCCAAACCCCCAAAAAATCTCCCCACTCCCCCTTGCTCCCATATAAGTGTACAATACATGGGACCAATATTGCAAAGAATATAACATATACCCAACATTCTCCCACTTGTTGTTTTATTTGCATACAGGGGGTTACAAGTTTACATAGTCAACGATCTAGGGAAAAAAATGCCCATAGATCCTCTACACCAAGAGAACTTCTCAATGCTCACAGATTTTGTTAACGAATGTACAACATTATCCAAAGTTTCCACCTTCATCAACGACACTTTCTTGTTTTCAACCATGTCTCTCACAAAGTGATACTGAACATCAATATGCTTTGTCTTTGAATGATAAGTTGAGTTCTTCACTAAGAATATTGCACTATGACTGTCATAATATATCCTTACAACTTGTTGTACCAACCCAATACCTGAACACAATATTTGTAACCATATTGCTTCCTTTCTGGCATGAGTGGTTGCCATGTATTCAACTTCTATAGTTGATAGTGCCACTATAGATTGTCTTTTGCTCATCCAACTGATTACTCCTCCAAACAGGTTAAACACATACCCACTTGTAGATCTTCTACAATCTAGATTTCCATCCCAGTTTGCATCAACAAACCCACATATGTCCAACACTTTGTACAATCCTGGTCTTCCTTGATAACATAATCCATAACTAATAGTACCACGTAAATACCTAAAATCCCTCTTTATTGTTTTCCAATGCTCCTTCCCTGGTTTTGACATATACTTTCTCAAAACTCCCACTGCATGTGCAATGTCTGGTCTAGTACATACCATTTCATTCATCAAAATTCCAACCACACTCGCATATGGAACGTGATACATGCCCTCTTTTTCTTCCTATGTCTTGGGACGTTGATCTGCAGATGACTTTACACCTACACGAATAGGAACCTTGACCGGTTTACATTCCTTCATATTAAACCTCTACAATATTGTCTCGACATATTTCCTTTGATTTAACCAGAGTTACCTATTTTCCCAATCCTTTTTAACTTCCTTTCCCAAAATGAAATTTCAACACCAAGATCCTTCATGTAAAATTTAGAGGACAACTGGGTTTTCACATCCTCGATAATCTCCTTGTCGTTTCATATCAATATATCATCCACATACAATACCAAATAAATAAGATGATCACCAATGAATTTGAAATACACATAGTGATTCTCTTTTCTCCTTGTGAGGCCAAGTCCCAACATATATGTGTTGGAATTTTGTTTAATACTAAGAGTGGGGGATGAGTCAATATTATCCTTTTTCAACTATTTAAAACCACTTAATTATTAATTTTATCAAATAAAAAAAAATGATAAACAAAAAGGTACAATACACAGAATTTAAACGTGGAAAACCCAACTTCATAATTTTTCTTCTTATTTTCAACAAATATTACATTCAATTTATGAGATCCAACTCAAAGGAAACACCAATTCCTTGTTTTACTAGAATAAACTAGTAGGAGGCTACAACCCCCTATATTTTACCAACACCGACTGGAGGGGAGCACCAAATTCCTAGTTTCTTCAACTATAACTAAAAATATGTTGCAACACCTTGGTTTACCAGATTCAGCTGGAAGGAGGCTACAACCTCCTTTGAAAGATCAAACCTACCCTAGCACCACCCAACCTCCCTTTTTATGATAAGTACTTCAATCTTCAAATATTTATAATCGTCTTTGGGTTCTGTTGCATATCTTCATTTAATTTCTTGGTCTTTGACTCTGTTATTGATCTTCAGATTTCAAGCACAAAGACACACCCTCTTTGAACAATAATTTCCATTTGTATAGTCTTCCAATGGTCGCATACAAATGAACAATTGCACCTCTTCAATATATGAATGTATCTCTTCATTATAAGTATGTGTCTTTTCAATATAATATATTAGTCATATTATTTTAATTAATACAATTTCAATGAACCATTGTGCCTTTTAGATAGTTTAGTCACGTTTTCAATTCGGTCAATATATTTTGACTATCATGATTTAATTCACTTTTTACCTTACCATAGCTAAATACCACCATGGTTTGTAAATACCATGTGTACATACCATGTGCTCTTTCAGTTTTCCCCTTTTTCTTTAAGTCCACTTTCCCTTTTATCTTTTTATTTAATCCAATTTTACTTTTACCTTTTTCTTTATTCCACTCCCATGTTTACTCCACTTCCACCTAACTTTTCAACTTTTGTTATTTATTAAAGTCATATTTATATTTAGTCCACTTTCATTTCCACTTTTGATTAAAGTTTGTTTCCACTTAAATTTTCCACTTTTGTATTTATTAAAGTGAAACCAAAGTCACATTTATATTTAATCACTTACTAACATTTGACATATATTTGATCACTTACTAACCTTCGACATATATTTGATCACTTAATAACCTTTGAAATCAATGACAATTTATTTAACAATTGACTTCCTGAGTGGATCTAACCATTAATGGTTGCTGGAAATTGTTTGGGTTTGAAGGGTCGTCCAACTATGGCTTGGAATAAATGAGAATGAAAACTTTCTACGAAATATCGACTACAATGTTGATCTGACAGACTCAAGGGTTCTCGGTGATACATCAACAAATTTCCCTTCGACTACACTCTAACATGATAGTGCACGAGAAAGTATTCAAGAGGGTGTTGGTCAATGCTCGTTCTGTTCATCACAATCCCATCTCAACAGATTATACAGTCACCGGGACAACTCGACCCAACCAATGTAGTAATTGAAATTGTCTCATTCTTTTATTTTCATTCTTTCAAAGCACTCAACTAGGTGATCCCCTATATTCTAGTAGTCAACTACGTCCCTGTAACTCAATATTCTTGTAGTTTTTACTGCAGATCCATGTCATACTCCACTATGGTACTTATTCTCTTCATGTTGACATCAATGCCAACATGATATTTCCATCAATCTCCCCCTTTGGCATTGATGGAAACACATCGTAAAACAAAATTCTCCCCTAACAATGATTAATTTTTTTACCATTCTCCCCCCCCTTGACATCAATGCCAAGGCCTTTGATACCAGAATGAGTTTCATCACCAATTTTCTCCTTCTTAGCCTTCTTTTGTTTTGAGTGATAGTACTTGTCATTTTTTTCTTACTCCCCCTGTCAACAACACTTTTTTTTCTTTTTTTTTTAGTGAATCTTTTTCCATCCTCTATTTTTTATAGGTCCCCTTGTCATCATGACCCCCCCTTTTTTTTATTGTAGGGATATTACTCCCAATTTTTTTCTTAGATGTTCAAATTATTCTTTAGGTAGGGGCTTAGTGAATATGTCTGTTATCTTCTCCTTTGAACCAATATACTCCAATATAACCCTTTTGTCACTAAATTTCTCTCTCAAGAAATAATACTTGATGGGTGTATGTTTGGTATTTTCATGCATGAATGGATTCTTAGAGATGTCGATGGAACTTGTATTGTCACAATAGATAGGTATCAACTGATTACATTCAATTTTAATATCCACCAATGTTTTTATCATCCATAATATTTGAGTGAAACATTCAACAACTGCAATATATTTGACCTCTATTGTAGATAGTGAAATTGATGATTGTTTTCTACTTGACGATGAGACTAGAAATTCCCCTAAGAAAAATGCATTTCCACTTGTGCTCTTGTTTTCATCCACACTACTAGCCCAATCAACATCTGTGTAGGAAATTAGTTCAAATCCTTTATTCCTTGGATACCATAATCCAAGGTATGATGTGCCCTTAAGATATCTAAATATTCTCTTGATAACCATCACCTGTGATTCCTTGGGAGATGATTGAAATATTGCCACCATTCCTACTTCCTACATGATATTGGGTCTGGATGAAGTCAAATATAGTAGGCTCCCAACCATATATTTGTAGAGATTTGAATCTACAGAAGGTGATTCATCTTTCTTGCTAAGTTTGCAGTTGGTTGTCATTGTAGTGCTAACAAGTGCACGTTCAACCATTCCAAACTTTTTAAGTATCTCTTTCATGTATTTGGATTGAGTAATAAACATTATTTTCATTGACTCGATGATTTCAAGTCTAAGGAAGAAAGTTATCTCTACAACCATAGACGTTTCAAACTCTTTTGGAATTTCTTGAGCAAATTTATGACTTGATTCATCATTGTTGCAGTCAAATATGATGCCATACACATAGACCACTATGACTAAAAAACTATCTTTTTCAATTCTAATATAGATATTGTTGTTATATAAGCCTCTTTTTAATCCTGGTTGCAATAGATACTTATCTAGTCTTGCAAACCATACTATGGGTGCTTGTTTAAGGCCGTAGAGTGCCTTCTTCAATCTACACACTTGTTCTTCTTTCTTTGGTTGATCAAAACCTTTTGGATGCTCTATGTAGACTTATTCTTTTAGGTATCCATTAAAAAAATGCATACTTTACATCCATATGATAGAATTTAAAATTCTTAAAGCATGAGTATGCTAGAAATAATATGATGGCTTCCATTCTTGCAATTGGAGCAAAGGTTTCTTCAAAGTCAATCCCTTCTACTTGTGCATAACCTTTTCACAACAATCTTTTTTTATTTCTTATAGCTTGATCATCTTCATTAAATTTGTTTTTAAAATTCCACTTGGTCCCTACCACATTTTTTTTTTGGTCTTGGGACAAGTTCCCAGGTCTAGTTTTTCTCTATTTGATCCAACTCTTCATTCATGGCTTTCATCCAATATTCATATTTACTAGCCTCTGCATTTTTTTTTGGTTCTATTAAGGATAGTAAGGCTTGTTCTAATGTGTACATTAGTTTTCTTCTTGTTTCAACTCCAACACTTTTATTACCAAGCATGAGACTTTCTGGATGATCTCTTTGTACTCTCCTTGATGGTTATTTTGTATCTTGTCTTGGTGACTCTTCTTCTGTGTTTTCTTATTATTCTTTTTCTTCCTTTTCTTCTTCATGTTATGAGTCTTCCTATTGTATATATACTTTCTTCATCTTCATAATCTCTTATTCTTTCATTAGTTTGTGTATTAACTTGAGATTTGATCCCTTTTGTTTTTAGACCATTCACTTTTACATTTTCAGTTTCTAAAATCTTGTGTATCCTTAGATTATAACATCTGTAGGAATTTTGGGTGCAAGAGTAACCAAGAAATATGTCGTCATCGGTTCTGGAATCAAATTTTCCTAGGTTATCATCTTCTCTCTTTATGTAACATTTTCTCCCAAAAAATTTGAAGTGCTTAACTGATGTTGGCCTGCCATACCATAAGTCATATGGTGTTTTGTCATAATTAAATATAAGCTATCCTCTCTTAAGTATGTATACAATCGTATACAATTATTCTCTCCGTTATATATCTGGTATCTTGGCTTCATTTAGCATAGTTGTAGCTACCTCTTGAACAATTCTATTTTTCCTTTCAACAACTCCATTTTGTTGAGGATTCCTTGAAGAAGAAAATTATCTTTTGATTCCATGAGTTTTACAAAACTCATTGAATTTGTTGGAAGTAAATTTCCCTCCATTGTCTGACCTAAGACACTTGATTTTGAGATCAGTCTCATTTTCAACCAGTGCTTTGAAAGATTTAAATTTTTCTTTAAGAAAACACACCCATGTCATTCTAGTATAGTCATCAATGAATAAAATAAAATAATATTCTCCTTGTATACTCTATGCTCTTGTTGGTCCACATGGGTCAATATGAACAAGTTCTAATGGTTTTGAAGTAGAATACTCTTTCATCTTAAATCTTACTTTTGTCTTCTTGCCATGTTGGCAGTGCTTACAAACAAGGTTTGATGGTTTTATAATTTTTGGCATACCTCTCATAACTTCCTTGTTACTTAATTTTACTAGATTATCAAAATTTATATGTCCCATTTTTCTATGCCATAGCCAATTTTCATCTATTTGACTCATGCAACATTTTTTTTTTATTATTATTTTTCTGTATTTGATATATAAACATCGCTTGGTGTCCTTGTTGTAGTAGCTACTAATTTTCCAGAGTATTCTTTTCTAATCTCACACTTTTTAGAGTAAAAAATGAGAATGTTTCCTTGGTCACATGTTTGGCTCACACTAAGGAGATTATGTTTCAAATTTTCAACTAATATGACATTTTTTTCTTTAGTTCTGTCATTTTCCAGATTGATTGTCCCCCTACCAAGTATTTTGGAAGAGAAATCATATCCAAATGTAAACTTTCCTTTCTTCTCCTTTTTTAGGCCGAGGAATTTGTTTTGATCTCCTATCATATGTTTTGAACACCCATTGTCAACATACCATTGAATTCTTTTATCTTTGACATATAATGCTACCTTACATTTTGTTTCCTTTTGTTTTTCTTTCCATTTCTTATGTTTTTATTTTAGATTCTAATAATTTACAATTACTAGCTTTATGAACATAATTGTTACATTTGTAACATTCGATGTTGTAATATAGTAGTGGAGAAAATGAATTATAGTCTCTAATCCTTTGATTTCTACTAGACTTATTGTTCCTATGGCCATATCCTTGAACACCTTTACAATAGTTCATTTTATAATCTTTATAGTCTAATTCTTTATGCCCAAAATTATGACAAGAAAAAAGAGTTGTTGATACCTTTTTGGAGGATGTCTTCTTGGAGTAGTATTTCTTCTATACTCATTTATTTTTGGAGAGAGTGTGGATATCTGTTGAGTAGAGTCAGACTTTATTTGGTTCTTTTCTCTTTTGAAGGAGATCTGAAGGGAAGCTATGTTTTTTTTCACTTTTCTATATTTCATATTTTAATACTTCATTAGTTTCCTTGTGATCATAACCTAGTCCAACCTTATTACTTGATGGTATTTGATTGTTAAGGATGTCATCCAATATTTTTGAACTACTTTCAAACTTTGAAAGGTTAGTGCCTTTTTCAAGTTTCCTTCTCAGAAGAACTATCTCAACCTCTAATTTTTGACATTTTTGTTACTTGTCATTAAGTCATTTAGTTAATATTTCTTCAATTCTTTTAGCTTCTTGTAGTTGATTTTTTAGATCAACAATGATTTGTTTTGTTTTCGTGATGATTTTTTAAACTTCTTCTTCTCTTGATTTTTGTTCTTCTTTATAATCTAACAATTGTTTTTTTAATGGTTTGTTCTTCCTTCTATATCTTCTTAGTTCTTCGAGGTAACTAATGAGTTCTCCTTCAAGATCAACTTCTATAATTTATTCATTTTCATAATTATTATCTTCAGTAGTGTTAGTTTGAGTTTCTATTCCGATAAATAGAACCTCTATATCAGCATCTTCACTCATGTCAGATGAGCTACTATCTTCTTTAGAATACCCATTTTTCTTTTTCTTATAGAATTTATTTATGTATTAGGATTTACCTTTATTTATGTTCTTTTTTATTGTAAGCTTATTCATCATCAGTATATTTTTCTCTGGGATACAGACATTTGGAAGCAAATTGTCCAATTTTTCCACAGTTGAAGCATTTGAAAGGTAACATCCCTTTGTATTTTCCAGATCCTTTCTTAAGTTTCTTAATGATTTTTTCTTCTTCCTCATCAGATTTTTCTGAGTTGATTTCATTCAATACAGGTTATGGTTTTTAGTTCCTTTTGAGACTTTGAAGGTTGTTACACCTTTTGAAGGTTTTTCTTGTCTCGTCCTCATTTCATAGGCTATGATAATCCCATATAGTTCATCCATTGTGAGTTTGTCAAGATTCTCTCAATCTTTCAAGGTAGAAACTTTTGGATCATATCTCATTAGGAGTGGTCTTAGTACCTTTTGGACTACTATTTTGTCATCTAATTCTTCTCCTAGTCCTTTGATTGTGTTGACAATTTCATCTACTCTTAGAAGATATTATGCAATGATTTCTTCTTCTTTCATATTCAAGATTTCAAATTGTCCCCTGTACATTTGAAGCTTTGCTTGCTTGACTTTGGAATCTCCTTCATAGATGATTTGTAGTTTTTTCCAAATCCCTTTTGTTGCTTTACAATGCATGACTTTGACAAATACAGTATTTGCTAATCCACCAAGAATTGCATTTACAACTCTTGAATTATCAAAGCATATTTTCTTTGCAGTTGTTTCTGGTACATCATAACCCTCGATCATAGATAACTAGAAATCACATCCTAGTGCCATTAGGTAACTTCTCAATCTTATACTTCAGAATGCATAGTTAACTCATTTGAATAGTGGAGCTTTGTTTGAGGACATCCCTTCTTGTTGATCCATTGTAGTTTCTTATAATCTTCCTTCCAGTGATTATACTGTGATGAAGGAACCCGTTATGATACCAATTGTTGAAATATTGTTTAATACTTAGAGGGGGGCGATTAATCAGTATTATCCTTTTTCAACAATTTAAAACCACTTAGTTATTAATTTTATCAAATAAAAACAAATGATGAACAAAAAGGTACAATACACATAATTTAAACATGGAAAACCCAACTTCACAAATGTTCTTTTTATTTTCAATAAATATTATTTTTGCTAAGGAGAAAACATTGTTTTAAAGTTATTATTCAAAACAAAATGCCTCTTGTTTTATGTGTTTTAAAATTATGTGGATTGTGCACGTGGCTACTGGCGTGGGATTGTGGGTTCAATGTAGGCTTGTAATGAAACAATGTTATTCAATGTAGGTTCTAATATTTTTTAAAGTGCATTTTCATTAT
>JZKD02S1189090.1:313361-338998 GCA_000966675.3 Picea glauca | reverse complement strand
TGCATGCAGAAAATGACCATTTCAAAGGCCTCAACTCTTTCCTATTCTCCCAACACAAAACCCCACATTAATGCAATACAAAGGTGTAAATGAGATTCGATAACTCTACCTTAAGTACTTCATTTGAGGTCGATCCCTTTTCTTTCACTCTCTTTTTTATTGCATGCCTCCTCCCAAAAATGACCTGCATTCACACATGAACAAACAAAAATCTGCGAGTATGCATTTCATATACTAATTGTTGGGCTAGTTGTGACAATATCATAAAATAAACATTCAACTTGAACACATGATATGGCAGGATGGGAAAAGTATTCCTTTTTGTATTAATCTTCACAATAGTAAACTTACAATATGTGGTCGGCACTGCTCCTCGAAACTAGTCTTGGTATCCTCTTCAACTATCCTCCAACTGCTTTGCTCTATACTTCTCTTTGAAAAAGGATGGCTAAAGGTTGGGACAATGGGAATTCTCAATTGGGTATAGTCTCTTTACTGTGATTTTCCTCCTCTCAAATGGGACCCTTACCCCTTCTTTTATAGGCTAGAAGGAGCTAGGTATTTGGTCGAATGATCAGCCATGCATGGTCAAAAGGTTTAGTTAAATTTCCCAAAGCTGTGTGTTCTGTCAGCAACTTTCCTTTTTTCGTGCTTTTGTACGTACACATGGGCTATATTGAAGCAGTTAGTGTGTACACATGTGTAATAATGGAGCAGGGCACGTGGGCCTTTATAAAGATGGTTTTTTAACCAGAGTTGTTCAGTATTGGCTTGGCAAAGAAGGTATATGGGATGACCTGATGTCAGGTAAGTATGTTTGGTGCAAATTAGGGTTATAACAAATGCCCCCTAATGTGTGAGGTCAGAGCATCTAATGGCCGAAATACATTACCAATCTTTATCAATGTACCAAACCGATGAGCTCAGGGACCAGAATTCGGGAGGTGCCATCTACAAAATAACAATTGTCTCACCGAGGCGGGCATATCCATGCTCGGGATGAAATAAAATCATGGCTACCAATCAAATACACTATAAATCCATGCCATATAACTATATAAAGTGCATCCATGAGAAATACACAGTGGATCGACATCTCAAAATAAAAAAGATATACATGTATAGTATCGATCTTCTAGAAGATGATAAGGCTTGATGGCTGGATATGAGGTCTTCAGATCTCGAGAGACAACTTCAAAATATTCAAAACTTAGGTAGGAGTGTAATATGAGTGTATGACTTCACTACCCATAGGTCTTCGACGGCTCGTCGGTCATGGACTAGAGAATCTTTATGATTAGACTGAAGGCTTCATTGATTTCGAACAAAGACTTGATTGGACTTTCGGGATGGCCGAGTATGAGGGAAAGAGACAAACTACAGAGGGGATGACTTAGAATTAGAAAAAATTCCCTTGGATAATAGCACGACAAAATATGAGACTTAGGCAGCATGGCATTAACATAAGTTTTATGAGGCAGGAGGCAATACAAACTCTCCATATGTTTGGAGGAGGACACAGCTCAATGTAGAGGGAACAACTTCCTAAGGTCATATTAAATCCCAGGGTTTGGAAAACAAATGAAAGGATGTGCTTTATCCAAGGACGACTCATTTTTCTACCAATACAAACAAAATACTTTTCCCTTCCTCTTTTAGGGGTTTATTTGATTTTTTTTTTTTGTCTTTTTCAACAATTTTGGAAAAAGAATAAAGAATATTATGTTAAAAAGGAGGGATGAGTGTCACAAACATACAAGTTCGAGGTGCAAGGACAAGACTGATGTTCAAAGCAAGGACACTCGGGAAAAATCCCTCCTGGGGCCAAAGGTGTCAAGACGCAGAGGTAAAGTGCTACAGGGCTTGCATATAGGCATGCTTCAGATGGTTCAGTTGAGAGCAACATGGAGATGGCATTAAACCAAATATGTAGGTAGAAAACACGGTTAAAAAAACACACAATGGTAACGTCCTTCAATGTAATTTTAATGAGCCCAGAGAATGTAAGCTTGGCGGTTTTTCATATTTAGAGAGTCTGAAAAAACGTAGAAGGAGACTCCAATGGGGTACCTTTTTCGAAGGTAGTCTAGTCAGTTCGAAAAAGGGGTAAACTAGCACCGAAAATACGTCTATTCAAAACCATTTTATGAGTGTGATAAAGACAAGATCACTCGACAATTTTTTCATTTTTAAGGAGTCTGAAAAAAGATTAATTATGGACTCTGTCAAGAATGTTCTTCTGGACCATTTTAACGAGTGTGAAAGAATAAGGTTACTCGACGATCTTTTCAATTTTAGGGAGTCTGAAAAGAGATTAACTATGGACTCCATGGGGGTTCCTTTTTCGTAAATTTAGTCCCTCAGGCCCGAAAAAGGGTTAAAATTATACTCACGGGTATTCTTCTAGAGATCTGAGGCCTTTAGATAATACCTTTGTTCATATATTTGACCATCCAGACCAAAAAGGGGTCAACTACCACCGGATAGACGTGACTTCAACTTTTAGTTTAATGAGCGTGAAAGGCCACAAGATCACTCGACAATCTTTTCATGTTTAGAGGGTCTGAAAAGGGCATAAAAGAAGACCCGTTATATTTTGGGAGTCCCGAGGGTGAGGTCAAGAGTGATAAGGAATCATGCAAATGAGGCTCAAAATTGTAATCAGGGAAAAGATAAAGAGGACTCCCGAGCCTATATTCGTTAGTGACAGCATGGACACCGTCATGCAACCAGGATCTACCTAGGGCATCCATGTTATGGTAGGATCTACCACCAAATGATGACACTTCTAAAGTAGTGATGAGGGTTCTATGTCGCAACTCAGTGGGATCGATCCTATGGCAAAGTGGAAAAGACAAGGAGATGCAGAAAGTGAGGGTGGAATCCTGACTTAAATGCAACGAGTTTCGAAAATGACTTTTTACTAAAGGACTGTCAAAATGCCCAAATCTCAAAAAAAATTTCAAATACCCAAGTAATATTTCTCGTGATCATCCAAAGAAAACTCTTGAACCATCTTAAATGATTTTCAATTTAGAAAAAATGACAAAAGGGTCCGAAAATTGACAAAAGGGCCAAAAACCTCTATAAATAGAAGTTGGTAGCTCATTATCACCATTGTTAATTCAGAAATTGACTATAAGCCAAAACTGCCCCTTTGTGAAAAGAATTGATTCTAGGAGCTTCGGTGGACGAAACAACCATCTGCTTGGACCAAGTAAGTATAAACTCTCTCCTCTTGCAATTTAAATCTTTATTTATGATTTTAGTTTCAAGTTTTGGGGGCGATTCGACCCTCAAAAGGTCATCCCTAGGTCCACATGGGTTGTCCAATGATAGGTCGCGTGTACACTCGGGCAGAGGAAAAACTACACGCGTGTATACACGACTGTCATCATTACAACCTACGTGGACCTTTTATTTATTGGAAAAAAATTTAAAAAGCAAGGGTTAACCCTCCTGAACTTGTTTTTTTGCAGGATGTATGTTCACTGGAGGGAAATAGAGCATGAGGAGATTAGTGCATTGGTCAGGGAAGACCCCAATGCTATTGCTACCTTAATGCAATGTGGGCTGCTAAAATGCTTCCTATGTCCTTTTATGCAAGAACAACCTAGGCTATTGAATGCCTTGGTTGATTATTGGCATCCCGATGCAGAGGCCTTTATGATGGAGGGGCAGTCACTGGTGCCAACGAACGAGAAAATATACTTTTTGACTGGCCTCTCTCAGCGAGGGGAAATAGTCAACTTTCATACATCTTCCTTGGGGTTGCATAACATATCAGAGTTGATTGGACTCTACTGTGAGGCAGGTACAGACAGGACGAGATTGCAAGTGCCAAGAAGTAAGATATTTGACTTAGCACTACAGACTATAGTGTTTATTATCGGGCTGATTGCAGGGTCTACCGCCTTGCATCAGGCTTCCCGTGCATAGATGAACTATGCAGTTCAGTGCTTGAATGCACAGATTTTTTATTGGAGCACCACATTGTTGGACTGTATGAAGAGATAGCTGACAGACTATTGGTCGTGGACTCAAAGGAACTTTGGGATTGGAACCATTATTTTCTCTTTCTTGTTTGAAAGAGTGCCCAGTGTCAGTCCTCGAGAGGTGGTACGAGGGCATCAGGCTTCTCTTCCTATGATATGAAGATGGGAACTGCTACTGCCACGACAGGGGAGAGGAAGGACCAATGAGTCCTTTGATGACAACTTTTTTTCTTGGTTGTCGTGATAGATCCCAGTCATAGAGGATTACCCTTATGTTGGGATTGACTTTTCGAGAGACCCTGAGATACCGATACCTCTTGGCGAAGAGCGAGGAGAGATGGGTAAGTTTGCATCATTTATTTTTTATTTTTTGTGAAACATATTTAATTTTTATGTTGTTTTTATATATATTATCATTTTTTTTTATAACAGAGTATTTGACAGATATGTGTTTATTATGTGCATATGTGGGACCAGTGCGACCTATGGATTATGCGAGGAACCCACATCATCCTCGACCAGGGGCCGCACTCGCCACCACAGGGGGACTAGTAGCAGTAGGAGAGCTTCTAGCTGGTGAGGCTGAGAGGGTTTTGAGACGAGTTGAGCAAAATTTTACCTCGCTCACTCACACAGTCCTTATGACAGAGATTGAAGATCTACCACCATCTATGTAGCCTCATGTAGTGGGGGTGCCACGAACATGGGTCCAACTGTTTCTACATTTGGAAAATGTTGTTGATCATTACAATAGGGCCCACGGGCCCTGACCTTAGTTAGTCTGGAATTTTCACGTGCCGAGAGCACTACTTGTATATATTTTTTGAGGGCATAAGCCCCATGACTCGGTACTGGTCATATTTTTGAGGCGCTTGTGTCCACTCATGTACTCTGATGATTATGATATTATATATGGATTTTTATGTCTTTTTATGTCTTATGGATCATATTTTCCTTTAAAAATGTATTTACATGTTTATGTGTATATCTTTTTTATATGTGTGTGATATGCCAGTCTAATATTTGATTAGTTAGAGTATCTGTAACTTGGTTTAAACTCCTAGGAACATGAAAATATGTAATATAATCAAAACTTCATTCTAAGAGACGTAGCCTAAGGAATCATTGGTGTAAAGTAGGGTCATGAACACGGTATACTCTATTTAACTAAGACACCACCAAATGGGCATCTAAATAGACCCAGAGATAAGAGATACCAAATGACAGGGCGTCATGAAGCAACTCAATAACTACATTGTATTCGGTGACATTGTTTGTGGTATCGCCTAAACATATACCTCCTGAAGATAATAATTGGCCCTGAGGTGTAAAAATTACCCAAGCTACGGAGGCAAGCCTCTAAGTGTGTCAGTTAGTATTGTCTGCGTACCTAAAAAAAAATAGTGCACAATTAACATTCAAACTGTGTCTAAACACTTGAGGAAATGCACGCAACCCAAAATGGTTCATTCCACATGACATTCATTATTGATTAAATATATTATAATGGTTGAATAAACACAAAATGAAATTGTACACACAGAGATGATGATCACACCAACATTATTGTGCATATAACCCACTCTGAATGCATGAACACTACTGTGCACATACTAAACACTACTGCGCACATACTAATATGGAGCACCCGAATACCACTATGTGCATAACCATACCGACACCCATGACAGGTCCTACTTTACCTATGTGTATACTAATTCCAACACACACATCAAATACAGTTACTTGTGCACACATGACACTTTCCATGTGCACGATACTCCTAGCCTCACTCATGAAGCTCTTGACCATTTACTAGGACTATCTTGACATAAATTACTTATCAACTAACATACTTGGCATGTACAACTACTAAAATGAATAAATACATCTCACTTACATGAATAAAAAACATTAAACATAATAACAACCATTATTCATATGCATTATCATACCAGAGGTATACCATAACCAATACAAGCAAATGAACATGCAGTAAATAGACAAGTACATAATAAAACTTATCTTTCAGAAAAGTCATCAACTACAGGCATGAATCAAATGTTCCTCCTAGCCATAGACTTCATTGTTCATAATATTTCAGCAACAAGTTACCCCCGATCTAGGGATCAAACTCCACCAGACCAAAAGGACTTCTAGTGTCAATCCATGGTCTAATAATCAACAAAATTTCTTAGTGTAAGGTGTTGACTGCTGCAACTTGTATACAACCCCTCATTCCACACATGTTTATCCCACCCTAGGAAGTGTGCCCCTTCTCTACTCAATGGTCCTTTGGATTCCACACTTCCCTTATATGGATTTGGAAACAAGACAGATCAAAGTCTCAAAGCACTAAAACTAATGTTGAGTGCACCAGGGAACAATTTCCAACAAACTCTCACCTGGAGAGATTTCTCACAAGCTTGATAACCCACCTCTTTGAAAACCTACGTGCCTCACCACTCAATTATTCTACAACATACAGGCCTAGAAGAAAACCTCTTTGAAAACACAAATATTTTCCCAAGAACATGTCGAGGACATACGATACAATATGACACAAACTTGTTTTCTCAGGAAAATCCATCTGAATCCCCCGAGAATAATGGATTTTCCTCCCCAAAATACACTAAGGCCATAAATGTATATTGCATTCCTTCAACTGGACACTTTTCACCTTTAGAGATAAATTTATCCACTTGATGACCCATTCCCATCCCTCAGGAACTTAGGATAAATAATATATCTGTAAGGTTTCACTTTTCAGAAATATTATTAAAATATTTCCCCCTTTTCCCTTTTTTCGATGGATTTCAGCCCCCGGTCTATTTTTTTCTAGTCTATTGGCATGGAACGATGTTATTTTATTATTAACTTGAGTGTGGTACACTTTACAAGCATAGGAACACTAGCCTATTTATGTCTCGACTCACCATCCCAATAGTCATACAGGATCTCCGACCTCAAAGCATATGCATACATATATATACATTACAATCATTCCCGCAAAATTTCTTGACTGCATGCAACACTGTGAAATATGCACACCCTCCCTTGATGTGAAATCCACATGCACTATCTCAGGTACGCGCAAAATTATGGAATGTGCACAACTTTATCTTTGGTTACAAACCTCATGCACTACTCAGGTGCACATAAAACCAATATGACTTGCCAACTTACATTGTAATTACATTTACACTTGTTTTCAATGGCTCACCAACCCATATGCACAACTAAAAATGGCGTTTGGATTAGGTACATTACATTTCCCTCCCCCTTATTTATGCAATGTCCTCAGTGCATTATATACACTTATACATACAAAACTCTAAAAATTTTCAAAAAAAATGAGGATACTCTACCCGCATAGAATCCCTGTGCTCCCAAGTTGCATCCTCAGGACCATACCATGTCCACTGGACCTTTATAAACTTCATGAATCGATTCAGAGTTGCTTGAATTTTCGATCCAATATGCAAACTAGTCACACTCAGAAATCACTTTCTAGCTCCACTTGAATCACATTCCAATCAATGACATGATTAACATCAAGTACATACTTTTTAAGCAATGACACATGGAAAAAATTATGAATACACAAGGATGCAGGCAATGCAAGTATATAAGTCACATGACCAATCCTCTCTAGGATTTCAAATGGCCCACAATAGCACGATGCTAACTTAGAACAATTCCCAAACTTTAGGGAACTACATCTTACTTTTACTTTCAATAATACGTGACCCCCCACTTTAACCTCTCAGTGGTTTCTTCCTTTGTCTACATAAATTTTCTCCCTATCTTGAGAAACCTTTAAATTATGCCTTGTCTTCACCACTTTCTCATCCATTTCCCAGAGAATATTTGGACCAACCACTGTGCAATCTGCTAGGTTATCCTAGCTTACTAGTGTGTTGTTGTAACATATTTGGAAAAATGGGAAAGTGCACATCCAAAAACAATGGGCCTATCTACAGTGAAGCAACAAAAAAGACGTGCGACGAGAACACTCGATCTAACTAAGGGACAAAATGAACTTATATAGGTGCATGTGGCCATCTTGGGAATGTGCACCATTATAAGGGGTGCACACCATACCAAGGGGCATGCAACTACGTCTTGATTTTACTTTCAATAATACATTACCCCCCACTTTAAACACTCGGTGGTTTCTTCCTTTGTCTACGTAAATTTTCTTCCTATCTTGGGAAACCTTTAAATTATGCCTTATCTTCACCACTTTCTCATCCATTTCCTGGAGAATATTTGGACCAACCACTACGCAGTCTTCTAGGTTATCCTATCTTACTAGTGTGTTGTTGTAACATCTTTGAAAAAATGGGAAAGTGCACATCCAAAAACCATGGGCCTATCCATCATGAACCTGTAGAACAGACATGCGAAGAGAACGCTCGATCTAAATAAGGGACAAAATGAACTTATATATGTGTGTGTGGTCATATTGGGAATGTGCACCATGATAAGGGTTGCACACCATACCAAGGGGAACACAACTATATCTATATCTTAATTTCAATAATACGTGACCCCCCACTTTAAACTCTCGATGGTTTCTTCCTTTGTCTACATAAATTTTCTCCCTATCTTGGGAAACCTTTAAATTATGCCTTATCTTCACCACTTTCTCATCCATTTCCTGGTGAATATTTGGACCAACCACTATGCAGTCTGCTAGGTTATCCTAGCTTACTAGTGTGTTTTTGTAACATCTCTGGAAAAATAGGAAAGTGCACATCCAAAAACCATGGGCCTATCTGCAGTGAAGACGCAAAATAGACGTGCGATGAGAACACTCGATCTAACTAAGGGACAAAATGAACTTATATAAGTGCATTTGGTAATCTTTGGAATGTGCACCATGCTAAGGGGTGCACACCATACCAAGGGGCACGCACCAAGATGATTTACTCCAGACATAAGCCAAGTACCATTTTGTCAGAACAAGCATGAAGGGATTGCATGCTCATAACTGAAGGAAATAGAAATTGGCCAGGTATGGGTGGAGCGCACTTGGGTGCAACCCAAGAGACGTGCACCCATGGGAGAATTCATCTTAGTGAAAAATGAAATCTTGTGTCTTTCCTTGGTTAAAGGACATACCTGTTGGGAATCCATATAAGCCAAGAAGAAAGTGCCATTAGAACACATCAATCTAGATGAGAAATACAAGTATAAACTGCAAAGAGTAATAGATGAAATAGAGATGAAATTGCAAGCACCAAAGATGAAGCGTGCAGGTGATGAGCTTTGGCTGAGGTGACGAAGAGGGAGTGTGAAAGAGTAGTTTGGTTGTATGGTTTTTCTTGTAAACTCATTATGTGGGTGGCACAATTTTGCTTAGCACTCTATTGTTTTCATTTATCAAATATTTATGGGTATTACGCTGGTTTGGATGCCGACAAAAATATTGTGTTGATACTTGCATGGTTGTTGTTATTTATTGTTGCATTGACTAAGTAAATGTAGTAGCACACACGTAACTAAGTAAGAAATAAATACTCGATGAAGGCGTATTTTAGGTCAAGTAATTTGGTTAAGCCTTGTTGTGAAACGAAAGGCATAGGTGTTGTGCGATGTTGAGGATGTTGGGAATCCACAACCCAACTAAATATCCCAACATTGTGACAAGTGGTATCAGAGAAAAACATGAATTCAGTCGTTCGTTTAGAGAACTCATCTGCAGCAAGCTAGGAGAAGCTTGAATTGGCAAGATGGGGATCATCGCATATTTGTTTGTATAGAAAAAGTAACGATGGATGGTCGCTATAGGTTGTGGATGAAAGGTGCACTCAACCATGAACTAAGGAGGAGTTAAAGGGTGAGGTATTAGAGATGGGGTGAAGTAGACAAAGGAAGGCAAAGTCTAGTGGAAGTTGCAATTGGAAGGGTTTGGTGAGTTACAGAAGTTGTTTTTAGTTTGATGAAACACATGAGGCATGACAAGGTTTGGTTTACAGAAGATGAACTTGTTTTTTGGATGGCCAAGGAAAAATCATTCATCAAATGTACTTTGTTGACATTGTTGATAGAAAAACAGGACCGCGGAGAAATAAAATAAAACAAATGCACAAACAAAACATAGAACATACACAATACAATAGAGACACAGATTTACATGGTTCACCTAGTGTGGGCTATGTCCACCAGAGAAATTGCCAGGTTCTTCCTTTATTATTATCCAACAAATGAAGGGATACAACCTACAAAAAAACCCACTGTAACATCCTCTTCTTTCTCTCACAGTCTCCTCTCTCAGAATACAATACTCACCATAATGCATAGCCACAATAAATTTCCCTCATAATAGAGGTTTGTCTTCTAGGGAAAAAAACCCTAACATAATTTCTACAGTTAGATTTGCGACCTTATAATGAATGGTCCAGATTTACAATGAAATTACAATATACATTTACAAGGCAATTTTTCCTTCGGGGGCTTCACCCCTGAACCCCCCAGACCCCATAGAGGTGGTAACCCCCCTCTGCAGTTCCACATGTGGAAGAGTGTACATACTTTTGGGGTGTAAAGTCTTCATGGGGTATAAACACAACTAAAATAAAGGACCTCTAAATTAGGAAGATAATCAGGCTCCACAACCAACAATCTCCCACTTGGAGACTAATCTCAACAACTCCACTGCTGCTATATATGATGGACTCTGAACCTTCTTGGACCTGGAAAATTTCTCATATTCATATTCATTCTTGAAGACGAATTGAAATTGAGTAGAAACTCAGTTTCTCTCTGGTTACTCCCTTTGTTAACATGTCTGCATGATTCTGGCTAGTGTGTATCTTTTCCAACTTCAAATTTCCATCTTCCAAGGTAGATCGTATGAAGTGGTACCTCAGTTGTATATTCTTAGTCTTCTAATGGAAGGTTGAGTTCTTTGCAAGATGAATTGCACTCTCACTGTCACAGTACAACCTGCTATTATCCTCCTTCTTTCCCAATTCCTCCATAAACCTTTGTAACCAAATCATCTCTTTACTAGCCTCTGTAGTAGCAACATACTCTACCTCTGTTGTTGAAAGTGAAACAACTTTTTGTAGTTTTGAAATCCAACTTACTATTGTTCCACCTATAGTAACAACATACCCTATGGTACTCCTCCTACTGTCTTTATCAATTGCCATATCTGAATCGACATATCCCTGTAGAAAAGTGTTTGAACCTCCAAAACATAATGCATGAGTAGCAGTACCTCTCAAATACCTAAGAATCCACTTTACCACCTCCCAATGTTCTTTACCTGGATTATTCATATACCTGCTCACAACTCCCACTGCATGTGCAATATCTAGTCTTGTGCAAACCATTGCATACTTCAACCTGCCAACTACTGATGAATAAGGGACCCTGGACATGTATTATATATCCTCCTGTGTCTTGGGACACATTTCCTTAGTTAATTTGAAATGTCTTGCCAAAGGTGTACTAACTATTTTTGCATTCTGCATTCTAAACCTCTCCAACACCTTCTCTCTGTACTCACCCTGAGACAATGTCAATTTGCAATTTTTTCTATCTCTTGTTATTCTCATGCCGAGGATTTTCTTTGCAGCACCCAAATACTTCATCACAAATGAATTGGATAATTTCTTCTTGAGAATATTTATATGCTTCATATTAGACCCTGCAATTAGCATGTCATCTACATACAATAGCAAGATAATATAGCTTCCATTTTCTAGCCTTTTAAAATAAACACAGTGATCAGAATGACATCTACTATAACCTTTTTCTGTCAGAAACCTGTCAAACTTCAAATAACACTACCTTGGATCTTGCTTTAGGCCATACAAGATCTTCTTCAACCTGCATACCAAATTCTCCTTCCCTTTGACCTCATACCCTTGTGGTTGTTGCATATAAATCTTTTCCTCCAAATCCCCATGGAGAAAAGATGTTTTTACATCTAATTGTTCAAGATGCAAATCTTCCACTGCCACAAGACTTAAAATAGTCCTAATCCTTGTTGAAATATTCACCTCCATTATCTGATCTGAGACACTTCAAACTTTTTCCTGTCTCATTCTCAACTAGAGATTTCCATTTCTTAAAAGTATCAAAAGCATCAGATTTTTGTCGAATGCAATAAACCCAATTTTTCTAGTAACACATCACCTATTACATTTGCTTCCTGATTTCTCTCTTATTGTCCATATCTTTGTTTCTTTGGAGCTCTACAGTCTTTCTTCAGATGTCCTTTCTTCCCACAATTCCAACACTCTATCTTTCCAAGTCTGGATTTGGATCTTCCCTTCCTAGAATTCCTGTAGTTCCCTGAGCCATTTCCTCTATCCTTTTTTCTTCCCCTGTTCTGCATGTTCAATGCATTACCTGATGTCTCACCTATGATTTTCCATTGCATTTCCTCACTAAGGATAACACCAACAACATCATCAAATTTTAAAGTATTTGAACTAGATATAGAGTTACTTACAACCATGACCAAGCTGTTCCAACTTTCTGGCAATGAGCACAAGATTAGAAGATCCCTAACCTCATCATCAAAGTCCACTTTTACAAAAATTATTTGATTAGTGACCATATTAAATTCATTTAAATGATCTGCAAAAGACCCACCTTCTGACATATTCATATTAAATAATCTCTTCATTAGAAATACCTTATTAGATGCTAAGAGTTTTTCATACAGTTTAGCCAATGCATCCATCAGATCCTTTGTTGTCTTTTCTTTCGAAATATTGAAAGCCGCCGACACTGCCAAGCTCAGCTATATTGTTCCTAGAGCCTTTATGTCAAGAATCTCCCATTCTTCCTCCTTCATGGCTGGCGACTTCTTTGCTACTCCGCCCAATGGTAGGAATAGATCCTTCTGAATCTTCCATAACTGGTAGTTTTGGCCGTTAAATTTCTCGACCCTAAACTTTTTGTCTTTCGACATTGCTCCCACTCGAACAAAGAACCCTCTTTTCCTTCGAGTTACCTTTTTCTCTGATACCAATTGTTAGAAAATAGTACCGCGAAGAAATAAAAAAAAAAAATGTGGAAACAAAACACAGAAGATACACAATATAATAGAGACACATATTTACGTTGTTCACTTAGTGTGGGCTACACCCACCAGAGAAATTGCCAGGTCTTTCCTTTATTATTATCCAGCAAATGAAGGGATACAACCTACAACAAAACCCACTGTAACTTCCTTTTCTTTCTCTCACATTCTCCTCTCTCATAATACAATACTTGCCATAATGCATAGCCGCAATACATTTCCCTCATAACAAAGGGTTGTCTTCTAGGGAAAAAAACCCTGACATAATTTCTACCATTAGATCTGTGACCTTATAATGAACGGTCCAGATTTACAATGAAATTACAATATACATTTACAATGAAATTTTTCCTTCATGGGCTTCACCACTGAACCCTCATCGGGGGATGTTTCCCCTGAACCCCCGTTGGGGGCCCTCTTACCCCCGAACCCCCCAGCTGGGGGGATATCCCCCCCGGACCCCATAGAGTGGGTACCCCCCTCTGCACTCCCCTATTTGGAAGAGTGTACATACTTCTAGGGTATAAA
This sequence comes from Picea glauca, assembly GCA_000966675.3. NCBI lineage: Eukaryota > Viridiplantae > Streptophyta > Pinopsida > Pinales > Pinaceae > Picea > Picea glauca. The sequence goes on along the minus strand of JZKD02S1189090.1, from coordinate 325,426 downwards.
CACAACTAAAAGAAAGGACCTATGAATCAAGAAGATAATCAAGATCCACAACTAATAGACATGATCATCAGAGGCAGGTCAGTTCAAGCACTTGTTGACAGAGGTGTGTCACATAACTTTCTATGGGTAGATTTGGCTAAAGAGCTTGATCTCAAGGTCACATCAAGAAAAACAAAAGTGAAGGTTGTGAATTCTAAGGAAAATAAGGCAACAATAATTACCTCACTGGTCCATGTGTAGTTAGATGAATGGAAAGGATATGCAAACTTCATGGTATACCTGATGGACGACTTTGAAGTCATTTTGGGGAAATATTTTCTTAGAAGGAACAAGGTTTTTATGATTCCATGGTTAGAGAGGTTGGTTATAATGAGTGAAGATAAGAAGTGGTTTGTGTGCACAACTTCACGAAAACCTAAGGGGGGAGTGCATATTTTCTCTATGTTGAGAATGAAGAGAGAAACAAAACAATTTGATTCACAGATTTATGTTGTGTTCATTGGGGATATTGAAGATGATGGAGTGGGGATATCTATTCCACAAAAAATATACTAAATGTTGGATAAGTTTGAGGACCAAATGCAAGACAGTTTTCCTAAGACCCTCCCATAAAGACGTACTATTGACTAGTGAATTGATATGGAGCTGGGGATACAACCACCCGTAAGATCTCCCTATTGATTTTTCGGACCACATTTGGAAGAATTGAAGAAACAATTGACATAGGCTTCATTCAACCTTCTCAGTCCCTATATGGTGCCCCAATACTCTTTCAGAAGAAGAATTACATGATGAAACTAAGAATGTGCCTTGACTACAGAATGTAGAACAAGCAAACTGTGAAGAATATATATCCTTTGCTACTTGCCATAGACTCTTTTGATAAGCTAGCCAAAGGCAAGGTGTTTTCAAAATTGGACTTGAGACATGGTTATTATCAGGTTCGAATAATGAAGAGAGATGAAAATAAGAAAATGATGGTGACACGATACAAACGTTTTGAGTTCCTAGTGATGTCATTTGGTCTGTGCAACGCCCCAACCACTTTCTACACCTTGATGAATGATTTTCTCAAGCCATTCTTAGACAAGTTTGTGGTGGTGTAATTAAATGATATTGGTGTGTTCAACAAGAGGAGGGAGGAGAAAGAGAAACACTTGGAGGAAGTCTTTGAGGTGTTGTGAAATAATCAATTGTTCTTGAAGAAGTCCAAGTGTGTCTTTGGACAGACCAAAATACCATTTCTTGGCCATTAGATGGGACAAGGAAGAATTCACATGGATCCAATAAAGATTGTTGCGATTGCAGATTGGGAGGAGTCGTGCAACATGCATGATGTAAGGGTATTACTTGGATTGGAAAACTACTACTAAAGGTTCTTAGAAGGATATTCCAAGATCATTGCACCACTGAAACTTTTTCTCAAGAAGGAAAGAACTTGGAATTGGACAAAAAACAAAAAGTCTGCGTTCAAAAAAATGAAAAGAAGAATTGTCTCTGCCCCAGTGTTTGTTACACATCAAAATGACACACTTAAGTATCTCACCCTAAGTGTCACAAGTGTCGTAAAAGTGTTGTATGCACCTTGGTAAGTGTCACAAGTGTCATATGCACCTTACTAAGTTTCACATGCAATTTTATATGTGTTTATATGTGTTTTAACCCCTTGAAACCATCAAACAAAAATTTCCATCATCCCTAATTCATATTGGGGGAAGAAACCCATCATTTCAAGGCCAAAAGCACACTTTTTACTTGAAAAATTGGCCATTGTTTAGTCATTTTTGAAGGGAAGCACCCCCCTGCCCATGCTGGGGGAGTGATACTCCATAGGGTAGCACCCCCTTTACCTTATTTAGGGAGCACTGAATCAGACTAATGTAGGATCAAAACTCTGTCTCTAACTATAGGGGAGCATTGCTTTTGGTTAGAAGAAAATTTGGAGAATCCCACCTCTTTCTAAGTGCCATCTCTTGGAGATGAGGTTGGTTTATATCAAATGCTATCCTATGGCACTATCCTAGGATCAAATCCTAACATAAAGGATTCATATCCTCAAATAATTCCCAAATATACTCATGATTTTTGTGCCTCTTGTTAGTGATAGAAGTTGCCCCTAGACTGCTATAGGGTCAAGCCTAGCACATCTTAGTTATTGCAATGATTTTTATAAATAAGGATGTGTTTAAGGTTTTGAAAGAAGGTGGATCAGTTAGAATTAAAGAGAAAGAATAAGAAAGACAGGATAAATGCATATTAGTGAAACACTATTGGGCATGGAGTCAAGTAAACACCCTGTTGATCGAAGGCAATCAAATTGCATATCAGATAAGAAGTTTATATGAAGATGGGTAGAAGAGTAGAGAATAAAAAAAAAATAGAATATCCATCAAACAAATATTCTCTCTGCAAAATGGATGAAACATTACTTGAAACAAACACACAAATAGTAGGCAATCACAACAAAATCTTTACCGCTCGAGAATCTATTATCCACTTGAAGCCATTGATTATCAATGTCTTCAATTCATTCAAGCAAGATGAAAAACAGAGTTTAAAACAAGGAATATGAAAAATAGAGTGTAAAACAAGGGAAATCACAATCCGATAAAACAATTTTCATATATCTTCAATGTCAGAAGTGATCACAAAATAAGATGCCCTCAGGCTTACAATAACACACACTAGATGGATATCTCATCAAATTCCTTCTCATGCCTCACCCTCTCAGACCTATTTTTTCTCGTTCTATTACAAAATGTTGTCTTAAATAGAAAGATACAATAAACAGATTCTTCCTATCTGCTAGGAAATAATCATAACAATGAACTAAGAATAAAAACAATCTATGATATTATGCAAGAAATCTGGGACAACTTAAGTCAAATGCCTTACCATATGTGTCGTTAAAATCTGGAGATGTGGAACTAATTGATTTACTACTCAAAATATGGAAACAATATCTTTGATTGCCATCTTCCCTGCCACCTATGCCTTGAAATCTTGGATACTCATCGAACTCCTTTGAATGTCGATTATGTAATGGCATTGTTTGCAGCAATTTACCTTGATACTCTGCCTCTATATTATAAAAGGGTAGGTATTCTTAGACTAGAATTTATAGTTCTCATTAGTGTATATTTTATTCCTAGTGAGCATCCTTTACGTTTGAGGCATGCTATTCTCAACATAGTTTTCACTATCTTTTACTACACCTTCAACATCCTGGGGTGATCCATAAAGTTCCTTGATTGTGAGTCCAACTTGAGCAATATTTGATAGTATGTTCTCCCTAAAATTGTGATCCACTACTAGTGGATCTGAGGAATAATCAATTGTTCTTTTCTCCTCTTCATCCATGGGCACATTGTCATAAAGGCAAGCACCTACATAACCCTCTAGATATTTACCATTTGAATCAGAGTTGAAGATAATATATTGTCTGATAAAGAGTCCTATTGGTTTGATGGAGTACCCCAATACCTTGGCTTGATTTAAATCTAATTTATTAGTAACCAATTGCTTTCTCCATGGTAGATCCACATACTCTAGATCTTGCATCTTGATGACCTGTTGGAATGGGAAAATATCGGATAGTGGCTGCAAGAATGGCATCCCTAGTCGTAGAAAGGTTTATCAGAGATGGTACTTGAAAATGTGTTGAAAAATACGTCAATATGCCCAAGAAAAATTTTCCAATCTTAATAGAAAACCACATTTCTGATGATATTTTTTTTCTTGTAACCCTAGGTATAATGAGTGTAATCAAAATTTATACCTCTTAATAAAAATAGTAAAAAATGAAGTGGTGTTGTGGACAGGTTTCAACCAGAAGCAATCTTTCACCTTCATGATGAATGGTGATTATCGGAGCAGATGGAAATGACTTCTTGTTGGCAAGACAAAATATCTGAGAACATATGGAAATGACTTATATTGGCAAGACAAATTGTTCAATATCCAACATAACTCATCCTCGTTGTGGCTTGGTGTGGTGCTAGTGCGTTGTATTTGACTTATGTGTTGTGTGTTGTGGCTAACTCGTGTTGTGTTTGATGTCAGGTGTTGGAGATTGGCTCCAAACCAATAAATTTTTCTAAAATAATCATTAAGTCTATAAAAGAAAACTAAGATCATAAAACTTGACCATATAAACAAAAAATTGCTTTATAATACCATTTTTATTTTGCTAGAAAACTGCCTTTTAATCCACAGGCAATGATCCTCACTTAATATGAGCTTTAAACATATTTTACTAGTACAAAGTCCAATTTATTTCAATCAAGGCATCATAGCACTATGTCAAAGGTGCATGGAATAAGGAATTCCACCCTTATTGTACCTCCTCTCTAATGAGGTGAGTTAAAATCTCAGCACTACTTCTAGCATATGCAATACCGGTGCTCTGGAACAACACTTTTCGGTGCTACAGGAATAACCTCATTCCTGTAACAAGGAGAAAATTGAATATTTAGTATCTGAATACTAACGTTGGCTCCTTATGGGGATGACATGCTCCCTGCGTGTTGCCAAGAACAAGTAGACCATTGCGCCTTTTCATTCTATCCATCTGTGCAACGCAACCTGCAAACATTTGCCTCTATCCACATTTATGCTATGCCTAGTCCATGTGGCTTGTGGATTCATTCATAATGTCACCAGATCTCTGCAATCGTTATTCAAATTTTGAACACACTACTGAAAACAAAATTATTGTTTCAAACTAACAAAATGAAAAGAATATAATACTCGCATGGTGAGCTTATTATTCTATATTTTTCCTACTTCTAACCAGTAAAAACTGGCTAATCATGTGAAATCATGCTTCCAATGAAGCCACGATAACATCCAGTTGACTGAAAAAACTTCTTGTATGGAAATAAAATTCAGAGAAGACCTCATGAATTGTAACAAAATTTTAATTTCTAGCACATACTTACAATCCCAAACTATTTTAATTCCAAAAGTTGCAAAACTGAAAGCTTATGAAAAAACCATATGTATGTAGATAGCTACAGGATCCTGCAAACTGTGTTTCATCTCCATCTAACACAAAAGGTCACATTGTTCCTCTTCTTCACTTATCAAATGATAATTCATTTGTTCTGTTGTAAAGAGAGCATGAATATTTTTCGGGCATTGCCAATCAAAGTCATCAAGGTTATCCTAAATCTGATCACAAGTTCCTTGAACAAAAACATCAACAATTCCATCATGATAGTCAACAAACTGACTATCATACACCGGCTCTAGCTGTTCATAGATGATGAACTGAATACCTTCACAAATATGTTGATCAGATTCCATCACCATAGCTACATCTTGCTCTAGAATGTCAAGATCATCATCACTATATTCATCATAATGTAGAACAACATGATAAAATTCAAATGATAAAGATGAAGATTTTTTCATATTTTCATCAACAATATGATCTTGAGACAGATTTGAAAAAAAAAATCTTTCTTCCTCAACATTATCATCCATGGTATCTTGAAGATCTTCCTCACTAACATGATTTTTATTCTGACAAACAGAGGAAAAATCTTCTTTCTGTTGAATATGCTTCTCCAATACATCACAACAATTTTCAAAAAGACTTTCAGTTGAAAAATTTTCTTTATAAAATATATTGAAAGCATTATGAAAACTTGCCAACGAGTTAATACTTGAAGTTGGAAGAGAACTGCACCAGTCAAGGGTTGCTCCCTTCAATGAGTATCTGAAAAGATTGATATTGACATCCTCATGCACAATTTGATGTTCATGAATAAACTCATGAAAATCCAATAGATTTTCAGTTAGATCCTACCAATATTCTCCTTTAAATGTAGGAAGGATACCTTCCCATTCATCTTTGCTAAGCATTGGTTTTGGAAAATCAATGACATTCGAAAAAACACAAAAAGGAAACCTTTGATCCAAAATGGCTTCCATACTTGGATCCCCAATGGAGTCGCCTATTAATATTTAGACAATGGAGTTGTCATGGTGAAAGATCTACAGTCAATCATATGTCCTCTTCCTATTCACCATTAAGAAGCGGATCTAATTGTTGTCGTTCTCCCAGGGAATATTTCTTTGCTTCTTTGTCCCTGGCAATGACGCCAAAAGATGTTAGTTCTAGAAGTTGCCCCTATACTACTATAGGGTCAAGCCTAACACATCTTAGTTATTGCAATGATTTTTATAAATAAGGATGTGTTTTGGGTTTTGAAAGAAGGTGAGTCAGGTAGATTGAAAGAGAAAGAATAAGGGAGACAAGATAAACGCAGATCAGTGAAACACTATTGGGCATGGAGTCAAGTAAACACCCTATTGATCGAAGGCAATCAAATTTCATATCAGATAAGAAGTTTATATGAAGATGGGTAGAAGAATAGGGAATAAACAAAAAGTAGAATATCCATCAAACAAAGATTCTCTTTGCAAAATGGATGAAAAGGTACTTGAAACAAAACATACAAATAGTAGGCAGTCACAGCAAAATATTTACCGCTCGAGGATCTATTATCCATGGGAAGCCATTGATTATCAATGTTTGCAATTCATTCAATCAAGATGAAAAATAGGGTTTAAAACAAGGAAGATGAAAAACAGAGTGTAAAACAAGGGAAATCACAGTCTGATAAAAAAATTGTCATATATATTCAATGTCAGAAGCGATCACAAAATAAGATGCCCTCAAGCTTACAATAACACACACTAGATGGCTATCTCATCAAATTCCTTCTTAGAACTCACCCTCTCGGGCCTCTTTTTTCTCATTCTATTACAAAATGTTGTCTTAAATAACAAGATACAATAAACAAATTCTTCCTATCTACGAGGAAATAATCATAACAATGAACTAAGAATAAAAACAATCTATGATATTATGCAAGAAATCTGGGACAACTTAAGTCAAATTCCTTGCCATGCGTGTCCTTAAAATCTGGAGATGTGGAACTAATTGGATCTAGAAATGATATCTTTGGTTGCCATCTGCCCTGCCACCTATGCCTTGAAATTTTGGATACTCATCTAACTCCTCTTTGAATGTTGATTTTGTAATGGCATTGTTTGCAGCAATTTACCTCGATACTCTGCCTCTATATTATAAAAGGGTAGGTATTCTCAGACTAGAATTTATAGTTCTCATTAGTGGATATTTTATTCCTAGTGAGCATCCTCTACATTTGAGGCCTGGTCTACTCAACATATATTTCACTATATTTTACTACACCTTCAACATCTTGGGGAGATCCATAAAGTTCCTTGATTGCGAGTCCAACTTGAGAAATCTTTGACAATATGTTCTCCCTAAAATTGTGATCCACTACTAGTGGATCTAAGGAATAATCAATTGTTATCTTCTCCTCTTCATCCATGGGCACGCTGTCATAAAGGATAGAACCTGCATAACCCTCTATATCTTTACCATTTGAATCAGATCTGAAGATAATAGACTGTCTGATAAACAGTCCAATCGGTTTGCTGGAGTACCCTAATACCTTGGCTTGATTTAAATCTGACTTCTTAGTAACCAATTGCTTTCTCCATGGCAGATCCACATACTATAGATACTGCATCTCGATGACCTATTGGAATGGGAAAATATCGTATCATGGTTGCAAGAATGGCATCCCTATTCGTAGAAACGTTTATCAGAGATGGTACTCGACAGTGTGTTGAAAAATACATCAATATGCCCAAGAAAGATTTGCCAATCTTAATAGAAAACCACATTGTCGATGGTATTTTTATTCTCGTAACCCTAGGTATAATGAGCGTGATCAAAATTTAGACCTCTTAATAACAATAGTAGAAAATGAAGTGGTGTTGTGCACAAGTTTCAATTGGAAGAAATCTTTCACCTTCATGATGATTCTCAATTATCGAAGAAGATGGAAATGAATTCTTGTTGGCAAGACAAAATCTTTGAGAATAGATGGAAATGAATTATGTTGGCAAGACACATTGTTCCATAGCCAGGATAACTCCTCCTCATCATGGATTGGTGTGGTGCTAGTGAGTTGTCTTCGACTTATGTGTTATGTGTTGTGGCTAACCCGTGTTGTGTTTGATGGCAAGTGTTGGAGATTAGCTCCCGACCAATAATTTTTTCTAAAATAATCATTAATTTTGTAAAAGAAAACCGAGAGCATAAAACTTGACCATATAAACCAAAATCTTCTTTATAATACCATTTTTATTTTTCTAGAAAACTAGCTTTTAATCCAAAGGCAATGATCCTTACTTAGTATCATATTTAAACATATTTTACTAGTACAAAGGCCAACTTATCTCAGTCAAGGCATCATAGCACTATGTCAAAGGTGTATGGAATAAGGAATTCCACCATTCCTGTACCTCCTCTCTAATGAGGCGAGTTAAAATCTCAGCACTACTTCTAGTATATGCAATACCAGTGCTCTAGAACAACACTTTTCGATGTTACAGGAATAACCTCATTCCTGTAACAAGGAGAAAATTGAATATTTAGTATCTAGATACTAACACCTCTCAAGCCTATATATTGAGGGCTTTCCAAGGTGAAAAACACACAGACAAAGATATCAAACTTATGATCTTGGGATTCATGCAAGGGTTTGGATGAGGAGAGCTTGGAGGAGTTGCAATTGACATTATTCGTGGTCTGTAAGTTTTCTTGGTTCTCATTTAATGTACTTGGCCTATTTCTTTCAAGTGTATGTTTTCATGTGCTTGTCTATGTTTGACTTAATTTACATACATGAATTTTTGTTTTCTAATCCATTAGAGTAGGAGATAGTTGTTTTTTTCTTGTTGTTTGTTGTAGGTATGGATTTGCGCCGAGAGTAAAGATCAATTTCACGGATTGAAGCAGGTAGGAAAAATGTCATAAACGAGGTGCATCATACTTCTCCTCTCTTTTTCGATGGAAAAAATGAATTTATAGGAATGGTAGTGTCCAAATGTAATTTTTTGTCTTGGTATAGGGGTCTGTAATCCAAGGGAAAGTTCACATGTTCCCAGGTGAATATTTTTGTAACAAAAATTGGTGACTCCACTGGGGAAGGACATTGAATTGTATTTCCTTGGATCGTTTGAACCTTTTCCTACTTTGATCTTGTTTGATTGATTGTTTTCTGAGCCTTCCCTCTTCCCTCTACTTCTTCAAGCAGTATTCATAGTCACCAAGTTTGTCTCTGCAGAATTTTTTTTTTATGCTTCTTTTTAAGCATCAACATGATAAAAAATCCTCTAGTGTGGCTACCAGAGAACTGGTTATCTGATCAACACTCCTTAGTGATATCTTAGAGATCATTGTAGCACTCTATTTCTTTGTTTTAGGGAGCATTGATCTCTTTTCTTTAGAATATCTAGCACAATCTGCCATATTTTTCTCAACCCTTTGTTGGAGGTATTTTTCCCAGAGTCTGTACTTTTTCTTTTGACTTTGTTTAGGTTTAGGATATTGATCCTTATAACTCTTTTCATTGTCTTGTTTGAGCTTGCAACCTTTTCCAAATTGTGATATTGATTTTCCTTGTTTTTTCTTTGTTTGTTCTGATTGTTGCGAAGTTTTTGGTTATCTATTGATTGAAAAGGTCTGCAAAGGTTTGTTGGTCTTAAGTTAATTTTCAAATATTTCCTCTTTGAATGATTTGAGACTTTAGGATTACCACAAACTAGCTTGGATTTCTCTTTCTTGTTGCTTGTTTTGTCAAGACAGTCGAGTGATTTTTCTTTCTACCTATCATTTTTTGGATTCTTCTCTGAAATTTCTTCTATTCCTTGAATTCTTGTTGAATGTCGAGTCCTTGATTGAGTGAGTTATCATACTTGTTTCTTTCATTTCCCGTTATCCTATGAGTGCATTATTTTTTTGAAATCAACTTTTCTTCGTGTCTTTTGTATCTGCATTCAACTCTTTCATTTTGATTGAAAGTAATAGAGCGTTAAAGGATTTGCATTTTCTTTATTTATATTTTATAATCAAACAAAGAAGATAGTTGCATTCTTTCTTTTGGGGAGTGTAGTAGATTGCATTTAGAAAATTTCATTTGGGAATTGGGTGTTTTTTGTTAAAGAAAGTTGAACCTCTTCTTTCTCCCGTATGTAGGATTCATTGAATAAAAAGAGTTGCATTTCATTATTTTGCATTCTTTTGGAGTTGAGTCTAAAACATCATAAGTTTCACCTTCACACCCTTGAGTAAACAACAACGCTAAAATGAAGCACTTATAAAATTGATTAGACACTTTTATATTATCTGGTACCAAAGCTACATTAAATTAAAGTGTAGGGATTTGGAATAGGTTGTGAGGATAACTTTCCAAATCCATAAGACAAACATAGAATCTTGTGCTAGGGAGTGGTAAATTATGTGAGAGGGGGGTCTTCTCTCTCTTCTTCATCTCTAGGATGTATATGTTGTTCGGTCTTCTTGTTGCAATTGCAACAAACCTTCCTGAGTTATTTTATTTGATTTTACATTTTTGGGAGTCAAACGTAAGAGTGTATCCTTGATCACATATTTTGCTGACACTAGGGATATTATGCTTCAGATCTTCAACCAATAGGACTTTTGTTTCTTTTACATTTTCACTTCCAAGCTTTACAATTCCCTTTTCAATTATTTTGGTATATGAGTCATCTCCAAATGCAACATTTCCACCCTTTTTCTTGAAGATGAAAAATTTTCTTTGATCTCCGATCATATGAGATGAGAACCCACTGTTTACAAACCATTCATATTCTTCTTTGCATTCTTTAGCGACCAATGTTATTCAAAAATTTTCATTGTGTGTAATTTCTTTCCTTTTCCATGTTGTAGTTGGTATAGGGACATTTGGAATACAATTATCTTCCTTCATCTATCTGCACTCTCGTTCTTTGTGACTGAGATTATTTCACTTGTAACATACAATATTTTGATCCATTAATGGGTCAAATGGATTATAATCTATGTTGACGGGTATACGGAAATTTCCATATCTACTATTTTCACCATTCATGTAGCTTGCATAGTTATTCCTTTCATTGATTCTACAATTTATTGCCTTGTGTCCGAAATTTCCACAAGTATAACAATGTCCAAGAAATAAATTTTCATACCTGGGAGTCACTGATCTTATTTGTGGTGTGGTCCATTTGGGTTCACGATCTATTCTTTTCTAGTTTCCTTCATAATGATTTATTTCATACCTGATGGGAGAGGATCTTTTGGATGTCTCATTCCTTATGAATTCTAGTATTCTATCTTGTTGTTCAACTTGTTCTGGAGTGTTGGTTTCATCATTTTCACCTTCCTTCTCTTGTTTTGTTGTCTTCGAACTGTCATTGTATCCTAGTCCTGTCTTGTCATTTGAAGATCTTTGAATGCTAAGGATCTCATCTAATTTTTCAGTTCTTTTTTCAAACTTCTTCAAATTTTCTATTGTCAATATTAGCTCCCCTTTTGTGTGATCCAATTATGCTTTCAATTTCTCATCATATTCTAATTATTCCTTCAAGCTATCAATGGTCTTTTCAAGCTTGTAATTCTCTTCTTCACAACTACTCAATTCACCTTTTAGTATTATCTTTTTGTTTCTAAGCTTGCTATTTTCAGTTTCAACATGCTTCAACGTTTCAATATTCTCATATTCTTGTTCATGCTCTACATTGTCTTTGTATCCCCAAAAGGAATCAAGGTTGGTTTCTTCATCTGAATCTTCTTCAGAAATGATTTCCTCTTCTTTAAAATTATTGTGATCATCATTTGGGATTTCTTGGGTTATGAAGAGGACTTCTCCTCCGTCATTATATTATTCATCACTCTCATATGAGGAGATGTCATCATCCTTGGACAAGAAGATCTTTTTATTGTTGAGACTTCTCTTTTTATAGTAGCAGTTTTCAACAATATGTCTTATTCTAAAAAAGTTAAATCATTTGAGAGGAGACTTACCTTTGTATCTTCCACTTCCCTTCTGGAACCTTCTGTTAAGAACCAAACATCAATATAGCATAGAAAAACTTTAGGAAAAGTACTCAACGCCTTGAAAAAGAGATAATTTCAGATAATAAGCCTCTTCGAGGGGGCAACCTCCTTTTAC
>JZKD02S1189090.1:298621-309072 GCA_000966675.3 Picea glauca | reverse complement strand
ATTACTAATCTAAATCACAACTAATGGCCTAAAGCCGACATAAATAAAATAACATTACTAATCTAATATGCCCCAATTAAGTGGTAATGAGCCAATATTAGGGCTTAACACCTTCTTACAAATTTTTTTATTTCTTCATCAAGGTCCTTATGCTTTTATTTTGTCTTGTTTATGGATTTAAAGGCTTCTTTATTGTTTGGCTGGTCATTTTCTGTACTTTTTCTCATTTCATATGCTATAAGAGGCCCATGTAATTCATCCATTGTCATTTTGGTCAAGTCCCTAGTTTCTTCAACGGTGGAGACCTTAGCATCATACTTCAAGAGAAGTGATCTCAACACTTTTTGTACAACCAAGGATTCATTGAGCTCTTCACCTAATCCTCTGATAGAATTAACAACTTCATCAACTCTAAGAAGCTAGGTTGAAATATCTTCCTTTTCATCCATCTTCAAATTTTCAAATTCTGCTTTATGTCGTTGAAGCTTGACATGCTTAAATTTTGGATCACCTTCATAGATACTCTTCATTTTGTCCCATACCTCTTTAGCAATGTTGCAAACCATCACTTTGATAGTAATGGTTGTTGCCAATGCTCCTAGAATAAAATGTCTATCTTTTGAATTACAACTCATAAGCTTCTTCTCATATGGATCAGTTGGAGCATTATTTTGGATTACATAGCCATTTAATGTCTACTCCCAAATATTTTAGGTAAATTTTCACTCTATCACTCCAGTATGCATAATTTATTCCATCAAATATTTGAATCCCATTTTAAATGTGTTCATGGTCATCCATCTTTGCTCAGGATTTTCCTTCCAATGGTTAAACTTTTTTGAAGGCAACCTGCTCTGATACCAATTGTTTATACTGAGAGGGGGGTGAATCAATATCAAGTACAATTTGAAAACATTTTCAACTTATACTTCAACCAAATTATATATTCAATTATATCCAATGAGAAATGAACAATAGTAGGAGAGTTACACCAATACACCATGCACAATATATGAGAAATAATCAATAGTTATTGTTTAAGGGAAGTAATGAATTCCAAGGTATCTACAACTTCCAAATATAAAGGGAGGGATAAACATACAAAAGGAAGATACAATCCTCCAATATCAAGACAGGTTTGACCTCTCCATCCTTTCCCCTTCCTTCCACCCAAGAATATATGAGAGATAATAAAACTTTACATTAAATTATCACAATCAACCAACCATCACATAGAAACTGATAATGCTTCCTAATACTTCTTCAACTTCTACAATTATTCACTTATTGGAATACTCTTATCCTATTGCTAATATTACTCAATGTGCTCTCTGAAACGCCTCCAAGTTCCACTACTTGAATCCTCCCATAAAAGGAGTTATAGAGAAAATGGTAGACCTTATTCAATTCTGGTTTATTCCATATAGAGAACTTGTACAACATGCCCTATGCTCAATATTTAACATAAAATTATGAAATTCATACAAAGGAAACTACAACTCGTACTCTTTCCAATGCAACTGGTCTAAATTCATTTGGATTCCCTATGAAGACATTATGACTATTTTACCTGGAACACTTGTTTATGACTAACTTCAGGACTAATCAAAAACCCTATCTTCCACAGAGTGTATGTCAAAAATTATAGCGAATAAAGAGATGAAATTTTTACCACAGGTACCTAGATATGTCTTAGAACACATCACCAAAATACTTCATCCTCCCTTGAAATTCATCCTTCTTTACTTCATATTTCCTCTGAAATTCGACTTATATCTCCTTGTTCATTAACAAACTTGTGTGTATTGAAAAATGGATGTTTAATGATATATATTTATACCCTTTATGTCACTTCCTTTTAACATTAGGGACAACCTGACACTTTTTTATTTTGTAATTCTTTTCTTTAATTATCTTCAGGGTTGACATGTACTTCCTTCTTCAATTCACTTTGTCATCTTCAAAAATTCATTTCTCCTCAACCATGACGATCCACGTGACGTGCCACCTACCACCAGAAACAACATGATGTATATTATCCATCCATGGGTGTTGTATCTGCATGTGCAATTTCCTTCATGTCCAAATACCTTCATCAATATTGGGATCCAAAACCAATGACTAGGGTTGACATCAATGAAAACAACCAATATTCCAACAATATTTCCAAAAATGGTCTATATATGTAGGGTTAATACACAAGGTGATGATGAAGGGGAGTCTTCACTGTACCTAGGTTAGGCATTGCTCAAAATCACTCGGGCTCCTTGGAGGGTAAACCCATGGGTAAAACCATATGGGAACTTTCACCAAGGTGTAATTCCATTAATCAAGTCACCAACATAACTAATCCACCCACTCTATCCCATCCCCTTCCTATATTGATCTCACGATGTTGTATTTCATCACCAACTAGTGGTTTCATTGTGGGAATGTTTGTTTGATTGTTTGCTTCTTAGATTTGTAGTGTGTGTTTCTTTTTTTCCCTAGTGGACCTTAGGTCAAGTTAGTCTCTATGGAGTCATTTCCTAGGCATACCAATGAAGGAACCCATTTTCCCGGGAAACCTTTCACCTTTACTTCTTTTGGAAATGTTGGTCCTCCATGCATTTCCACACTGAGTCTTTCAAGGCTCACCATCGGGTTACCGGTTTGGTTTTTCCCCACTATGGTAATATCAACTTTTCTCAATGCTTCGAATGAACCTAATGCTTCATATGTAAGAACACCACCCACAAATAAACCTCATGTCAACCTTTCTCCTTCTTCACTCGTTGGGTCTCCTTCCCTTTCTCCTTATTCACCTAGTGAAATATCTAAAGTGAGTAGACAAGTTGATAAGAAGAAGAAGAAAGGAAAAGATAATAAGAAGAAGAATCATAAAGAGGCCAATCCTCCAACCACATAAGGTCATATTGGATACGAGAAAACAACTACTTTTAATCATACTGGGAGTGTTGATAAAGTCGACAAGTCTAAAACGAAGAATCCTAAACCCAAATTCCCTTGCAGGATTTGTAAGGATGACCAATTTCCAAGGGATTTCCCTGGTCTCCCCAAGTTCTTAGAAATGTGGACTTCCATGTCATCAACCCCTATTGTACATGCTGGTGACACCCCATAAAATAGTTGCGTTAAGGTTAGTAAGAAGAATAGAACCATCAAACTTCCTTGTATGTTATGCGAAGGTGACCATCACTCTCACCTTTTCCCTCGTATGGAAGAGGCTTCTTATCTTTTGGAAAAGATTCAACTTCCAACTGGTTATCATAAGATCTCTTCCAACCCATCGTTAGTTGATGGACTGGTCAATCTGGTTCCATCCCTAGTCGGTCCAGTTGATCATGTGGTCAATCTGGTTTCATCATAAGTTGAACCAGTAACCCAAGTAGTTGATCCAATTACATCATCGTTTAGCCCCACTCTTCATCCAAAGAGTACTCCCCAAGTGATCGATCCAGTTTCATCATCGATTGATCCCACTCATCCCTTTAATAGTGAAGCCAAAGTTGTTGATCTGATTCTGTCATCAATCGATCCCACTCCTCATTCAAGGAGTGAGGATGCCGCTCAGGTCTACCTCGTTAATACTAATTCACCCGGACCAAGGGACACTCCAACCATCCCAATGGCACCCCTTTCAAGCACTCAAGTGATTTCTATTGATTCGAATAATTTGAGAGAACCATGTCCTCCTTCTTATGTTCCTTTCCAAATCATTGTGTAGGTTTGTGATAATAATATTCCTAACACTATAATAAATGAAGGTTCTTCTGTTAGCGTTTTATCTATGAATGCCGGGAAATATTTTGGTTCCTTGCAACTTGTGCTCATGACTTAAAATATGTTGAATTTTGGCATAAGAGTTAGTTAACCATTATGGATCCTTCCTTAGTTTCCATTTACTTTGGGAGGAAAAACAATCTATGTCGATGTGATGGTAATGCATGGCCCCTTGGATTTTAACGTGCTCCTTGGGTGAGACTATGTCTATGTTATGAGAGATTTTGTGTCCACTCTCTTTCAAGTGATATGTTTCCCTCACAACAGAAACATGGTAATGATCAACCAAATTTCATTCACTAGCCCTCCTGTGATGGTCAACCATCTTCCCCGCCTTCCCTAAACAATCCATACATGCCAGCGATGTCCGCAACACCATAGGTCAATTATGTAACAAATTGTCCCATGCCTTCAACTTCAAACGAGAGAAAATATCTCCCTTAGCTTGACTTAGATCCAGTAGTTGACATGGTCATCTCTTCGATATGGATATTAGAGCCAGATATCCCTACCCTTATCGAGGTCATCGACATGTGTTCCTTCCAGAGTGTTTTTTTTTCCATCTAGTGAAGATCTCCTGGAAGCCATGGACAACGATTGTCCCTTGACATGTATTCCTTATAGAGAATTATTCTCTTGGAAGCCATGATAAAGGATAGGTTATGAGCATATTTTTTATTCTCTATGGAAAGATCGTTAAAAAAATGAAACAAAAGATACGAGCATAGTTTCTCTTCTCTGTGGAAAGCTCATTAAAAACATGAAACATAAATCTGCGGATTGAACCTGGAGTTACAAGCATAGTTTAATTTTGTTTAAAGATTGTCTAAAAACGAAACCAATTCCTAGATTAGTATTTTTTCTTTCTCGTGCTCATAAATACATGAGAATGTGACCGAGTATACTTTTATCACTTTTTTGGACTTGTAAAGGTTATACGAAAAACTAACCCCATGGGGTTTCCTTTAAGCTCATTTCAGACTCTCTAAACATGAAAATTTTACTGAGTGATATTGTTGTCTTTCATGCTCGTTAAAGTGAATTAGAAAGCACATCCATTGAGCGGTAGTTTATCTCTTTTTCGGTCTTATCAAACTACTTTATGAAAAAGGAACACCCTAACTATATGGTTAGGAGAGTTATCCTAAGTACCATTTTATACTTTTTCGGGCTTGGGAGACTAAATTTATGAAAAAGGCATTCATGGAGTCATCTTTAAGTGTTTTGCAAACTCTCTAAACATGAAAAAAAAAATTTGCTTTCTTTGGGCTCGTAAAACATACATTGAAAGGCCTATATTGGACCAAACCATTCCTTCCTAGGGTTCATTAAAAATTCTCCAAAGGACTCATTAAAGGATGATCTTATACCAAGCACCTGTTATAATCCTCGAGCTTGTTAAAAAAAAAAGAGGTACTCATCTATCTGGATGGGGGAAAAATTGGGAAATGGGTCAACTTTAATGAAAACTTTATGGCATCTTTTGTTGTCTCCCTTGAACATGGAACCTGTATACATTATGTCGTACACTTGGGTAATCCACTTGTCTCTGAGTCATTTGAATTCCATGTGTTTTCATACTCTTTTCCGTCAAAGAGAACCTATGTTTTTCATCACACTCTATGTCATCATACTCTTTTACATCAAATAGAACCTTTGGTTGTGGTTACACTATGGAAATCATCACATTATTTTTGGATCCTTGCCTCATTGAGTCAATTCTACCAAGTCAATTCTCATTCCATGTAATGTTCAAGGTAAGTATAAACCACTCTTCAGTATTCATACTTGTGTTAGTCTATTCAAATCTAATATTTAATCTTAGATCACTATCAGTTTCATGTCAATAATGAGGGATACATCAAGACCCTCCTTTGACAAGTATTTTCCTATTGAATTCAACACATCATCTAAGAATTAGAATTAGAAACCAATTAGTACCTTGGAACTTGCATCATGAAGGGATGATTTTAGGGGCTAAATTTCAATCATGGACTAATTTTCCATGGTTTTTCCAAAAAAAATATTCGCTATTCTAAAAATGATTCACCCAAATTCTATAGGATAAAATTATTTTACCTTAAAAATCGCCAAAATTTTATACAAACTATATAAAATCCTTAGAAATTTTGGTATTTTTACAAAAACATCCCCAACATTTTGTAGTTGGCATATGAAGGATTAGTAATATTCGTCAAGGTTTCTACATTTTAAATCAAATTTACATCCTTAAAATCATCCCTTCCTGCATGCCTCAATGGTAGGTCTCCTTGCTTTCGATAGTGGGTTAACACCATTGGCCTCTAATAGAATGATTCCATGAGTGCTTGACTTCAGTTCACAAATCCATACATGTTGGATTGTACTAGGGTACCTTGGGAGTCATCGACATCAAAGGTGATTTCCCTCGCACTTGTTAACATTTAACGCCAATGGACAATAATCAAGTGATTTCTACCATGTTCGACATCAACACATGTATTCACATGGTTATAATCGTACTGCTTCGGGATCAAGATGAAGACCCTGGGACATATTTGGCATCTGCCAAATGTTATCTGACTAACCCAGGTTTCAATGGAGTTTGAAACTTACTGATATACATTGTTACATATATCCACTTTGTATTTGTTTGTGGCTATGTTGTTTTGCCATATGGTATCTCAACTGTGTAAAATATTGTGGCTACAACTTGATTGAGTCATATGGATCCACATTGTACGCTTGGTGGCCATATACTTAGTTAATATTCTCATGGATCCGCATTGTATTTGTCAGCAACCATGATTTGAGTCTTTTGTATTTCGAGCATAGGTATGCCTTCCTCAGGGATGAAACATATATTAAAACTATTTGATGGTTATTTCTAGATTATGTTAGGTTCTACCACTCCAACACCCTTGCATTGAAGAATTGTAAAGTGTTTCGACCATCAATTTCTCTTCTGACCTCACACTTTAGGGGGCATCTATTACAAATCAAAATTCCACACTTAAGTATCTCACCCTAAGTGTTGTATGCACCTTGGTAAGTGTCGCAAGTGTATCCAAGTTTAGTATGCACCTTACTAAGTGTCACATGCACTTTTATCTGTGTTTCTATGTGTTTTAACCCCTTGAAACCATCAAACAACATTTTCCATGATCCATAAGTCATATTGGAGGAAGAAACCCATCATTTCAAGGCCAGAATCACACTTTTTACTTGAAAAACCGACAATATTTGGGTATTTTTGAAGGGTAGCACCCCCCTGGCCATGCTGGGGGAGTGATACCCCATAGGGTAGCTTCCCATTTACCTTATTTAGGGAGGAATGATCTAGGATAAACTCTATGTCTCTAAACTATATGGGAGCATTTCTTTTGGTTAGAAGAAAATTTGGAGAATCCCTTCTCTTTCTAAGGGCCATCTCTTGGAGATGAGGTTGGTTTGTATCAAATGTTATCCATGGAACTATTCTAGGATCATATCCTAACCGAAAGGATTCATATTCTTAACTAATCCACAAATATACTCATGGTTTTTGTGCCTCTCAATCCTATATATTGAGGGCTTTCCAAGGTGAAAAACACACAGACAAAGATATCAAACTTATGATCTTAGGATTCATGCAAGGGTCTGGAAGAGGAGATCTTGGAGGAGTTGCAGTTGACATCATTCGTGTTCTGTAAGTTTTATTGGTTCTCATTTAATACACTTGGCCTATTTCCTTCAAGTGTATGTTTTCATGTGATTCTCTATGTTTGAATTAATTTACATAGATGGATTTTCTTTGTCTAATCCCCTAGAGTAGGAGATAGTCATTTGTTTATTATTGTTTGTTACAGGTAGGTATTTTCACCGAGAGTAAAGATCCTACTCATGGATTGGAGCGGCTAGGAAAAACGTCATAAATGAGTTGCATCATACTTCCCCTCCTTCTCTCTTTTTCAATGGAAAAAATTAATTTATAGGAATGGTAGTGTCCAAATGTAATTTTCTATCTTGGTATAGGGGTCCATAATCCAAGGGAAAGTTCACCTGTCCACAGGGGAATATTTTCGTAACAGTGTTAAATCTGCCAGACTTTGAGAAATATTTTGAAGTTTAGATGGGCACCTTATACTTTTCCATAGGAGGAATTTTGATGCAGGATGGGAACCCTCTGGCTTCTAGAGAATGAAGTTGTAGGATCACAAACATAGGTATATGGTCCATGAGAAGGAAATAAATGGTTTTGTGCACTATATACAAGTATGGAGGCACTACTTTCTAGGCAAGCCCTTCCTAGTCAATATAGATAATGTTGTGATGAGTTACTTTGAAACAAAACCCAAGATTTCCCCCAAGAAGGCACGTTGGAAGGAATTATTGGCTGAATTTGACATGACCATCGAGTATAGACTGAACAAACTAAGTGTTGTTGCTAATTTCTTGAGTAGAAAGGATCAACTATCCACACTTGAGGAAGAATAATAACCTACTGTGATGGATGGGAGTTAGATTCATGTGTTGGTAGAGATACGAAAAAATATTAAGGAAGGACTGTAGGTTGATCCAACAATGAAAAGAATTATGAAGCAGGTATAGGAGGGAAAAAAAGGAGGTTATTTCTTCATGAAGGGATCTTGTACTTTGGTGGATTCCTCTACATTCATAAGTTAAGTCATATCTGCAAGGATGTATTGAAGAAATTCCATAACTCACCCTGGGCTAGCCACCTAGGGAAACATAGAACACTAGAATTATTACAGACATGGTACTTTTGGGAGCGTATGAAGCGAGACATAGAACAATATTTCCATACTTGTCTTTCTTGTCAACAGGGAAAGGATGACACCAGGATTCAAGAAGGTCTATTACAACCTTTACTGACTTTGGAGAAACCATGGGAAAGTGTTTCAATGGAATTCATCACCCCATTGTTGGTAGTGCAAGGATACAATGAAATCATGGTCATGGTGGATCATTTTTCCAAGTATGCGGTTTTCATTCGGATGAAGATGAACTGTGGGGCATAAGAGGTGGAAAAATGGTTTTCAAGCATATAGTGAATTATTGCGGTCATCTGTTGAGAATCATTTCAGACAAGGATACGAGGTTCACTAGGAATGTTTTGAAAACATTGTTCAAGCTTGTCGAAATGAAGTTGTTGATGATCTCCATTTTCCATCCATAGATAGATGGAAAGATGGAATGAATCAATGGGTTTTTTAGGAATACTTGCAAAAATGTGTGGGGACAGATCAAGCGAACTGGATAGATCTATTGGATGTGACACAACACCTCTACCTCAGCAAGGTCTGCTTGACCTCTCAGTCTTTGGATCTTTCTTTATCCCTAAGCCAAAATGGCTCTTCGATACCTTGATGGAATCCTACAACTAAATCCACAAGTACTTGTCTGAACCCCGCCTATGAAAACTAGCACTAGGCGCAAGCTCTTCTCTCATATGACCATGACATTGTTTCCATGGCCTACACCAAAAGGTATTTCACAACTCGCGACCTCGAGATTATTGATGGGATACAAAGCCAACACTCGAGCTTCTGAAACCCCGAAATTTGACTAAGGGCCTAACAAGAGCTATCCTTTTCTCTTATTTCCATGTCATGACCTTCCACTAGGGACTGGATCCCATCTCCCAAATATTTTGGGACTTCACGATTTAGAGAATCAGTGAACAACTCTCCCTTCACTTCCAAATATCTGATCCCCGAAGATTCGATCACTCCAAATCTACGGTCCAAATCCTCCACTAACCAACAACTCCGCTTAAATTGACGATTCACCTTTCGCGACTTTGGGAAAGTCGTCACCTGTATTTTCCCGAAACCTCGAAACCATTGGGTGTTAGATAAATGACCCCTACCTCTCCTGATATTTTGAAAGATGAATGAATCTCGGCTTTATCCTCCTCTCAACTCTGCTTGATCCGATGACTCTCAGAAAATCGGTGCTTCTCCCTCTAGGATTTCCATCTTCCGTTCAAGCTCTCAAGACTCTTGGCTAAATAACTTGGCGTTCTTCCTCCTGAGCCTGGTTTTCTGCGAGGAGAATTAGACCCTCGTCCTTCCTTCAAACTCCTAGAAGTCTCTATACCTCCTAATCTTGGTTATTCACTGCAAACTCAAGGATTCTAAGGGATTCCTGCATGTGAGTTTTAAACCTGCGAAGTAAAGCAATGCATATAGATTCTTAAGCAAGACATAAATTAATCAATGGCTCATACATAGAATACATAGAGATTTTATACTAGAAATCCTCAACCGGGAAAACCTTTCTTCTATTCATTATATTGAATTTCACCATTCCCCATACAATATATGCAATGTTTTTAGGTATTCTGTAGATACCAAAACCCTAATCCCTTAATCCAGGATTAATTTACAAATCCGCTAAAAATAGCAAAAACTACCCAAAATAAATAAATTCAGATGCAGTTGTCGTATCTGACGCGCCCACACGCACACACATGCAAAGAATATAACACATACCCAACATTCTCCCACTTGTTGTTTTCTTTGCATCCAGGGGTCCAGGGGACTATATAGTCAACAATCCAAGGCAACACTGCCCATTGTTACTCTACACCAGGAGAACTTTTTTGTGCTCACAGACTTTGTCAATGAATCTGCAACATTCTTCAAAGTGTCAACCTTTTCTAGCAACACCTTCTTTTCCTCAAC
>JZKD02S1189090.1:252453-284221 GCA_000966675.3 Picea glauca | reverse complement strand
TTTCACCATTCGCCATACAATATATACAATGTTTTTAGGTATTCCGTAGATACCAAAACCCTAATCCCTTAATCCGGGATTAATTTACAAATCAACTAAAAATAGCAAAATCTGCAGACGTCAGACGCAGTCGTCGTATCTGACGCACCCACACACACACACATGCAAAGAATATAACACATACCCAACAAATATTGCGTTGAAGATCTCAACAGGTGTCTACTCCATAGGTATCCCATGTTCCCTCCTCTACATATTAAATTTTTACAGGAAGTTTGTGCTCGGGTTTTGGTTTGCTAAGTTTGTACAATGGTAAAGGATCCATCTTTGTATGATAGCTTCACCTCCTCTCTTTTTTAGACCTGTAAACCTCGTGGCTCGTATATGAGTAGGATTATTGTTGCCTACCTTATCCATTGAAGTTGCAAGATCTTGACTAGTCTATCCTCTGCGTATGCGTTGTGCTACCCAGAGGCACTGCTTAACCTCTCGCTACTTCCCCTGCCTCCTTTCATCTCGAAATAAAATGTTTTACTCTGTTTCATAGGTTCATCCTTGTATATTTGAAACCCCATTCAAAGCCTTCCTGATCATTATCATCCCTTAAGCCTTTCAAGAGCCCTCATTATGAGTCATGGAGAGCCCTAAATCGAAGAAGGCACACAAAGGAGGCAAGATAGTAAGGATAGAACCGGTGGACATGAGTCTTTTTGATACAGAGCCCATGGAAAGAGAGGATTTTCAAAGAGTAGGGTGCCTCTCGTTTTGTCAGAAAATGCAGAGAAGGAACCCGGAGGTAGAAAAGAGTTTGCATTACATTTTGATGGCAGGAAAATCAAGGTTGGGGATTTGGAATTTGAGGTAACTAAAGCCTCTATATCAGCTGCAACAGGGATCCCCATTACAGGTGAAAAGTGGTTCAAGGCCATGGTTTTGATTTCAACCTTTGCTAAGGATCTCTTTAAACTTGAATATCAAGCCAATGAATTGTCTAAGAGTATGCCAAGAAGTCAATTGGTTGAACAATTTGACAGATTATTGAAGATCATACAGAGATATTTTACTTGTGAAGGGAGATTTAACATAATGTACCATTACCACATAAGGTTGTTGTTGCATTTTAATGGTAAGGTTGAGATGAATATTCCCTATTACCTATTAAAAATCATAGGTAAAATGTCAGATAGGGTTCAAGCCAAATCTAAGGATGTGTATTCTAGACTTTTCCACTCTGCATTAATCAGAATGTTAGTATTTGAGGAATTGGGTAAGAAAGAGATTTCATGGGAAAATTTTGTGGTTACCTCTCATTTCAAGTTGGATCTAGCACCAACTCCTCAATCACATAAGGAAAGTCCTTTTTCACCCACCAGTACTTATAAATAAGGGACCAGTAGGAAGAGAAAGGGAAAAACCCCTATTCAAGTTCCAAAGATCAGCAAGCAGGTCATAGAGGCTGAGGAGGAAGTTTGTCCTTCTCCACATAGATATGTTTCACCACCTCCTCCACCAGGGTTAGAAGAGGAACCTTCTTCTACCAAAGCTACATCCAAGAAAGGGAAGAATCTCCTCTTTCCCTCTTCTCCTCCAGCAGTTGAAATCAAAGGTAAAATACTTTTCACAAGGCCATCAATTCCTAAGGAGGTTTTCAAGGAGTAGTCCTTACATGAGCCCCCTGTTCAAAATAAGAAGGGTAAGAGCATTGAAAATCTTGTGGAGGAAGAATCAAAAACCTTTATTCAGAGGAATAAGGGTAAAGGTAGTTCTCATCCTACTAAAGGGAAACAAGAAACCCCTGTACAAAAGGGTAAGGATAAAGGTACTAAAAGACCTTTGGAGAGTAAATATGAAACCTATGAGAAAGGCATTGAGAAACCTATTGAAATAAAATATGAAACCCCTGTGCTGAGAAAGAAGAATAAAAGTAAATTCATCAAGGAACCTAATGAGGTAGATAAGCCACTTCCCATGTAGGAGGAAGATGAGTCCGAGAAAAATCCTAGTGAGATTGTACATGCCATTGTTCCTCCTGGCAGTCAAACCTACAAAATACTTTTCAAGAAGCTTAGAGATGCAAGAAAATAAATAACTCGTCTTAAATCAGAAGATAAGGTCATCTTGGCTCAGATGAAAGAACTCATGGATGGTTACAGTCACACCCTTGGCTTGGCAAGATTTGCAGCAAGGAGGGCCCATCCCCTTCATAGACAGCTAAGGAATCTCTACAGGCATAACATAGGCTTCCAATCTCAGAACAAGAAGCTAAAGGTAGAGCTAAAGCATTTTCAAGATGAGGTAGCCCAAATAAATCTATAGGTGTTGGTTGAAGTTGACATTGAATATGACAAACCAATACCTAAGGAGAGCACAACTACAAAAAACAAGCCTATCAATGCTAAGAAGAATAAGTTTTTTGTGTCAATTGAAGATCGTCTTTCTACCAGAAAGAGTATGAGGTTAAGTGTCAAAATGAAAAAATAGCTGGTAAGGGTAAGTCCCATTTTTGAGGATGCATTTTTTTGGGAGGGTTAACCAATATAGAAATATTATCTCTGCCATCTATATAGGCTTCTAAGTGCTTAACTATTTGGGTTTTGGGTTTTTTCTAAGTGCTAGCTTCCTCATTGGTAGAAGGCACTACCTATTGTGCAGTCAAGGCTCTTGATTAAAATAGTTTTTTCATCATGAAAAACCACAAATTACTCTGCACATGTTCAAGTATTGAAGGCACTACGTTTTTGTAATTCTACCCAAACCTACACACAGATGCAGTATAAGAGGTGCTACCCAATGGTACTACCTAATATTTCATAGAGGGAAAATAATTGGCACACAGGTGCAACATAGATGCGCTACCTAATAGTGCTACCGAATATTTCACAGAGGGTAAAGGTTGGCACAGAGACACAACACACAGGCACTACTCAATATTTCACAGAGAGAAGATTATGTACACATACACAACATAGTGACGCTACCTACAGGCACTACCTTTTCTCCTTGTAGTGCGCTACCCAGTTTTTCTACCCAAGGAATCTGCCAATAAAGACCAGGGAGCTAGGAGGACCAAGCTAACAACTTTTGGATAAATTGATGATGAATAAGGATGGAGAAGTAGCAGTTGACATTATGAAGAAAACCACGTGCCTTGAAGGACACATGGAAAACAAGGATCTGCACAGCAAAAGGGAAGCAATTTAGTTTGAATTTCAATTGGATTAGTCACCAACAATTTCCTGTTTTATAGCATAGATGGTTAAATAAGTTGTTAGAGAAAATAAATGTTTAGAATTTTTCAAGGGAAGGGGGCTAGATCATACCTCCAGTTGTTGCCTCCATTTTTTTATAAATAGATAGATCATTTTCTTTGGTAGGTTTGGATGGTTGAGAAAGGCTCCCTTATACTGTAATATTTTGATGAAGTAACTGTGATCTAGTGATGTATTGGACTTAAGACTTTTTAACTAATAGAAATCAGCTTCTCTTTCATTCTATTTGCTTATGATGTTAAATATTCATTATTTGAATGATTCACGTGAATGATTGTGGTGATGTTATGATGGATGTTTGATCATTATGTTATCATGATGTTTATTTAGCTTCCTTAGTTTCTTAGTTCAAGAAGATCTTGTGTTAATAAGATTTCCTCCTTAGGATCTTGTTGACTTGATGTTTACAGCAACCCTACACTTATCTCAGTCAAGTCTTCCCTCTATTCATACTTATTCCCAAACTGCTGATTGAAATTAGCCAAGACCTTAATTGTTGGTGTATGCTAGCCCTGTTATCTGAGTTAGAACATTATCACTTGATCCTTTTCCATTTGACCCTTTAAACACCCTTACATTCACTTATAACTTGATGGGTATTGGGCTTGCCTTCCATGCAATCTGAAGGTGACTCCTAGTGCTAATATTCTTTGTGTCTTTGTCGGGGAACGATTTGAAGACTTTTCCCTGGGATTAAAATGACACAATATTCTAGTTCTAAAGGTGCATTAGAACTCAGTATTTTGAAGATTGCAGACTGCACCTGGTGACTCCATTGGTTCAACTCTAGCACCTAAAGGCAGACATACGAGATAAAATCCATAGCTACCTTTGGTACCACCTAAGGCTGACCCAGAGAAGATAATAAAGAAGGAAAAAGCTTCCCAAAAATGTTTTTCTGTTGCTACCACAAATGCTTTGGGTCAGTTTCTTGATTCCACTCTTGATACTCCAGTTGTTTTATCAAGTAAGCTTCCTTTATCTTCTGCTGAAGTATCTAAAAAACTTGATTTTGAAGAGTTTCATGTTGAATACTCTTCCTTTGAAATTGAATTGAAAGAAGAAAACATTGATATTTTCTCTTCCCTTGATATTGAGAAGTGTTTCAGTCTTGATAGTTTTGAATATTTCCCTACTTTAGGTTTTTCTACACCTCTTTCTGTTAAAAAAAATTCTTCCAAAGAAGTAGGAACTTCATATCCCTCTCAGGATTTACCATCCTTTTCCTAGACTCAAACTTCTATTGTAAAAACTGAAACCCCCCCTTCATCCATTCCTTCGTCTCCAACTATGGACATAGACAAGTCTCCTTCTCCTTCTTGTTCACCAAGAATCCAAAATCAAATGGTAGTTGTTAACCCCCCTGCAAATAGGATGGATGCCATAGTGGCTACAAGATATGATCCTCTACTCTTACCTCAACCACTGAATGCTCTTCCCCCTGGATATTATTTGAAATACATTCCTAAGTTCATGGGAGAAGAAGATGTAACAACTGAGGAACATCTTGCTACTTTCTACAACTATGCAGATAACCAAAATATTGAAAATGAGGATATTTGGATGAGGGTTTTCATCCAAAGCCTATTTGGTGAGGCTAGGAAGTGGTTCAAGGGTCTTGCCCCTAGATCCATTACTGGTATTGAGGCATTGGATGAAGCCTTCTTGAGGCATTGGGATGACAAAAAGGAGTTTTTGTACTACATCACCGAATTTGGATCTTTGAAAAGGAAAGAAGGAGAGTCTATATCTGACTTTTCTAAAATATTTAACAAAATGTACAAGAAGATCCCTGATGAGATCAAACCCACTAAAACCATGGAAACAATCACTTATTCCGGTGCATTTGATTCTGAATTTTGCTTGAAGGTCACCTTCTTTGGTTCACATGCAAGATGTTGCCTTAGAGGTAGAATCCAACATAGTGGCATCAGATAAGTTCAAAGGGAAATATGATAGGGATAGGAGAAAAAACAAAGTTGAATCTTCAACTTTTGATTCCTCTATTGTCCATTCTCAAGTAGATAAGCTGACCAAATTATTAAAATCTCTCTCCACTGAAATTGAGAAATTAAAATCAGAAGGGAAACAGACATATAGAAATGGTCAAAACAATGATAACAAAGGTAACTACAGGAGACCAAAAAATGCTCCCCAAATATTTCCTAGGGATCCTAGAAATAGAGAAAGATGATCATAGGGTACAAGCTCCTTTGCAAAATAATTTAATGACTGATGAAGAAGAAGAGGACGTTGAAGTTGATCCTGAGATTCACTGCTTAGGTGATACTTCCCCATCCCCACACTTGACTCAATCCTCTTATGAGCAATATTTAATGGATATTCAAATTAATGAGTTAAGCAAGGGAGAGAAAGAAAAGGAAAATCCTAGTAGATATAATCTGAGATCTAAGAAGAATGTAGAAAAAATTGATGCCCCTAATCAGCCTCTTCAGAAAGAAGATTTTTCCAAGGCTATGACAGTGAGCAGCAAGGAAAAAGACTCTCAAAACCCCCAAGTTCTATTCAGAGATCCTCCTCCTAAAACCAAAGATATTTTGAAGCCTTCCCCTTCCTCCAGTTTTGAGAATGAGATCCAGTAAATAAAAATCCCTGTACCTTTTTTGGAATTGATAAAAAATGATGATTTTAAAAAATATTTATCTAAAATGTTACAACCAGAATCATCTCCAAATTCCACTGATTCCATAAATCTGCAAGACGAAAAACTAGTAGTGATTTTAGGTCCTTTGATAGAAGATAGAGATGACTCATCCCCACCTTTCTATACTTCACTGAATATACATGAAAAGGTGCTACACAATTGTCTCATGGATTCAGGGGAATCCCACAATCTTATGCCAAAATCTGTTATGGATGAACTTGGGTTAGAAGTCACAAAGACCTATCATGAATTATAGTCTTTTGACTCAAGAAAAGTCAAGTGTCTTGGAGTCATTAAGGATATGGTGGTGACCTTATTTCAGCTGCCCATGAAGAGTATACTTATGGATATCATAGTTGTTGATGTTCCCCCCAAGTTTGGTATGATATTGTCAAGATCCTAGATAAAAATACTTGGGGGGACCTTGCAGATGGATATCTCTTATGCTACTATACTTATTTTTTGGGGAGAGCATAGAAGACTTTAGCGGGAAGCTCAATTGGCTTACATCATTAGTGATGAAGCAAATCCCACCAATCACCCTGTTTTTTCTATTGATACAGATCTGGGATCTAGTATTTTGCAGCTCACTGATGCCCCGGAAGCCCCATTAGAAATAAAAAAAAATTCCATTAAATTTTTTGAAGAGCCTCCTCTAACCACTTTTGTCTAGAATATTTTCTTTGATGGAGCCTCTTCTAAGGAAGGTTCTGGTGTTGGGGTGATATTTGTCTCACCAACTCAGGAAACTATATCTTGGTCATATAAACTAGAATTTGAGACTACTAATAATGTGCCGGAGTATGAGGCTCTTGTCTTGGGTTTGAGGGAAGCTAAAGACATGGGGATAGGAGAGTTGTCAGTATTTGGGGATGTTGAATTGATAGTCCATCATATTAAAAATATTTATCAAACAAAGCATCCTAGGCTTAGATCTTATAGAAATAAAGTGTGGGATTTGGTGGACATTTTTTTCTTTGCTTTTAATATATCATTCATTCCTAGAGAAGAGAATACTATGGATGATTCTTTGGTTGTATCAGCAAGAAAATTCAGAATTCCTATACCACCAAAAATCAAGTATGATGTAGAAGTCAAATACAGGCCTTCTATACCGAACAATGTAAAATATTGGAAGGTGTTCGAAGATGATTTAGAACTTAAAAATTTTCTTGAGACTATTGATGAATTTTCTGCATTACACATTGATCAAGATCATGATTCATAAGTCACTCCTCATGCTGATGTTTTCCTCAATAAAATTGCTAATCATCATATTGTGCAACTTCCTAGTAATAATATACCAAATGGATTGGTTCCTTTGGAAAGATTATTTGACGAGAATTATGTGGCATTGAAAGGGAAGGTATCCACTAATGATGCAGATATAACTGAGAGCAATGTGGGCACTGGAAGGGATCCAAAATATGTCAAACTATCAAACATCCTATCGGAAAAGTAGAGGGCAGAATACACTAAGTTGTTGAAATAATTTGCTGATGTATTTGCTTGGACTTATGAAGATCTCAGAACTTATGACACAGGCATAATAGAGCACAAGATCCCATTAAAAGAAAACACCAAACCCTTCAGGAAAAAGTTGAGGCAAATCAATCCTATGTTGCTTCCTGTCATGGAGAAAGAAGTTAAGAAGCTTTTAGATGAAAAAATTAGCATTCCTTTCAGGTATTCTGAATGGGTAGCCAATTTGGTCCCAGTAAGAAAAAAGAATGGAGAAATCAGACTTTGTGTTGATTTTTGAAATCTGAACAGGAGCTCAAAGAAGGATAATTATCCTTTACCCAAGATGGAGCACATATTACAAAAGGTGACAGGAGTAGCCAAGATGTATATAGTTGATGGATTTTCCAGATACAATCAGGTAACTATTTTGCCAGAAGACAAGGAGAAGACGGGCTTTACCACTCCTTGGGGGACATTTATGTACGCCAATATGCTCTTTGGCTTGATGAACACAGGGGAAACTTTTCAACAAGCTATGGACATAACATTTATTGGAGAAAAGGATAAGTTTGTTGTTATCTATTTAGATGACATAACTGTGTATTCTCAGTCTGATAAGGAACACTGTGATCATTTAAGAAAGGTTTTCTTGAAATGCAGAAAATTTGGCCTCTCTTTGAATCCGAAAAAATCATTGTTTTCCATGAAAGAAGGAAATTATTGGGGCATATAATGTCAGCTGAAGGGGTAAGGATTGATTCTAGCAGGGTTGAGGCTATACAAACTTTGTCACTCCCTATATCTAAAAAGGAGGTACAATCGTTTCTGGGAAAAATCAACTTTTTGAGAAGATTTGTGTCAAATTTTGTTGAGTTAGTTAAGTATATCACAATCATGCTGAGGAAGGATAGTGAAATCAAATGGACTTCTGAGGCCCGTGATTCTTTTGATCAAATAAAGAAAGCCTTGACGGAAGCCCCGATTCTTGTCAGCCCCGACTACTCCAAGGAATTTCTTATTTTTTCTTTTGCCTCTTTTGATAAGTAGTAGCAGTCCTATTGCAGAAGAATGTTGAAGGCTTAGAGCAGCCCATTGCCTTTTTCAGTAGGGCATTGAGAGATGCAGAACTAAAATATGGCATTATGGAAAAACAAGCCTATTCATTGGTTAAAGCTCTTAAGTCCTTTAGAGTTTATGTTCTGCATTCAAGATTTATTGTTTATGTCCCATCAGCTATTGTAAAAGAAATTCTTATTCAGCCTGATATAGACAGAAAAAGAATCAAGTGGATTGTTAAACTACTTGAATTTGATTTGGATATTAGGCCCACAAAATTGGTTAAAGGCCAGGGTTTGGCCAAGCTCTTGGATGAATCAAATTTCTCAGCATTGGGGGTGAATTTCATTCACTCATGTTCAGAAAATCAGCATGCTAAGATGAATGATAAAGGTGCTCAAGTCATTTCTACATTGGACAATTGCAGTTGGTTCAAAAACATTATATTTTTTCTACAAAATTTACAGCCCCCGAGTGGTATGGAAAAGAACAAGTTGAGGGCCTTGAAACTAAAATCAATAAAGTATTGCCTTCTTGATCAAATTTTGTATTGGAAGGATCCATTAGGATTTCTTTTGAGATGCCTAGATCCCCAAGAAGCCCAAAAGATTATGTCTGATTTTCATGACAGTTTATGTGGGGGGCATCATTATTGGAGAACCACGACATACAAGATCCTTAGAGATGGGTACTTCTAGCCTAGTTTGTTCACTGATGTTTTTGCTAATATCAGAGCCTGTGCTAAGTGTCAAAAGTTCTCTGGAAAGTAGCAACTTAAGTATTTTCCATTGAAGCATATGGTAGCCTTAGGACCCTTCCAGCAGTGGGGCCTAGATTTTATCGGGAAAATCCATCCTGCTTCTAGTGGTCAACATAGATGGATATTGACTACTACAGATTAGTTTACTAAATGGATCAGAGATATTCCCACAAGGAATGCTTCACATAGAGTGATCATTGGTTTCCTGGAAGAAATCATAGCAAGTTTTGGGTGTCCTGACAGAATCATCACTAATAATGCTGCATCGTTCAAGGATGAACCATTAATTCAGTTCTGTGAACAATTTAGGATCACTTTGATTCATTCTACCCCTTACTATTTGCAGGGAAACAGGCTTGTAGAATCATCGAGCAAAATCATTATAAAGATCATTAAAAAGCTGTTAGAGGATAACAAAAAGGCATGGGATTTGAAACTCAAATTTGCTCTATGGGTTGATAGAGTGATAGTGGAAAGGTCCTTGGGAGTTTCCCATTTCCAGTTGGTATATGGAGTTGAGGTAGTTTTTCCTTCTCATCTTGCCTTACCTGTGGAAAAATTCTTCCAATATTATCAAGGGGAACCTAATCATATGATCAGAAGGATTCAACAGTTGGTTGAAGTGCAACAAACCTGGGAGCAGATTGTAAACAAAGCAGCTGACCATTAACTAAAGATTAAGCGGGTTTTTGACAAAAAGGTAAATAAAGAGGACTTTCAATTGGGTGATTTGGTGCTCAAATGGGATGCACCGAAGTAGGATAAATGCAAGCACTGTAAATTTGAATCTTTATGGATGAGTCCTTTCAAAATATCTGAGGTATTCTCTAATAACACTTTCAAGTTGCAGAATATGGAGAATGAAGAGGTTTTTGGTGGCCCTGTCAATGGGCATTTCCTGAAAAAGTACTTTTCTTAAGCCTTTAGTGGGTCTTTATGTCATTTTAAATATCATTCTATTTTTATTTTTGTTTCAATAACTGAACCCATAGCCCTAGGATAAGCCACTGAATCTACTCATTCTTGGCATCCTACAGGGGGCATGGCATCCCTTGTGGAGCTAATGTTATCACACTAAATTGCCTTGGGTCTTTTTAGTTTGTTTGTGATCCTTTTTTAAGCCTTATATTTTAATTTTTTCTTTTAAGGTCTCAATCCCTTTAAAATTTATGATTTGTAGGACCCCTTGGATGATTAAAGTTTTTGAGTCTTAGCTCTAATTTGATCCTCAAATTGATTTTTGATCCTTAAACCATTTCTAGCTCATGTTTTATTTTGGTCCCCTTCATGATTTGTCCCTAGGTTGATCCCTCCCATGACTAGATTGTTGTGACACTCCTCTCTCCTCACTCATGACCTCATAGGAATACCTCAACGTCCTCGCTTACCTTTCTAATCACATTTTGAAGTGGATGTGTTTCCTATGCATCAGGTACTTCTATAGTGCCTATCACGTTCATCACACTTCCACCCCGAGCCATGATTGCCACAACTGATGTCATGTCCCTTGTTTTCAATGCCAGAAGTTGGTTAAAGATGCCTTCAAAGATATTACATTTATGATCTTTGGTAATCGTTTGTAATTCGAAAGACTCAATAGTGCTACACTGCACAAATTCATAGGCTCTAATCAGGCGACTGCATGTCAACCAAATCCGATGCTGAGAAATATTCCAGGACCAAAGTTCTCTCAAATTTCATCCTAATATTGCGTTGAATATCTCAATATGTTTCTACTCCATAGGTTTCCCATGTTTCCTCCTCTGCATATTA
Organism: Picea glauca; assembly: GCA_000966675.3. Lineage (NCBI taxonomy): Eukaryota > Viridiplantae > Streptophyta > Pinopsida > Pinales > Pinaceae > Picea > Picea glauca. The sequence continues at coordinate 273,234 of JZKD02S1189090.1, read as the reverse complement.
AATTTTTACAGAAATTTTGTGCTCAGGTTTTGGTTTGCTAAGTTTGTACAGCGGTAAAGGATCCATCTTTGTATGATAGCTTCACCTCCTCTCTTTTTCAGTATTGTAAACCTCATGGCATGTATATGAGCCGGATTATTGTTTCCTACCTTAGCCATCAAAGTTTCAATCTCTTGACTAGTCTATCCTCTCTGTATGCGTTGTGCTACCCAGAGGCACTTCTTAACCTCTCATTGCTTCCCCTGCCTCCTTTCGTCTCAAAATCAAACATTTTACTCAGTTGCATAGGGTTAGCCTTGTATATTTGAAACCCCATTCGAAGCCTTCTTGATCATTACCATCCCTTAAGCCTTTCAAGATCCCTCATTCTAAGTCATGGAGACCCCTAAATCGAAGAAGGTACACAAAGGAGGCAATATAGTTAGGACAAAACCGGTGGACATGTATCTTTTTTATACAGATCCCATGGAAAGATAGGCCTTTCAAAGAGTAGGGTGCCTCTCTTTCTGTCAGAAAATGTAGAGAGGCCACCCAAAGGTAGAAAAAGAGTTTGCATTACATTTTGATGGTAGGAAAACCAAGGTTGGGGATTTGAAATTTGAGGTAACTGAAGCCTCTATATCAGCTGCAACAGGGATCCCCATTATAGGTGAAAAGTTGTTCAAGGCCATGGTTTTGAGTTCATCCTTTTCTAAGGATCTCTTTAAGCCTGAATATCAAGCCAATGAATTGTCTAATAGTATGCCAAGAAGTCAATTGTTTGAACAGTTTGACAAATTATTGAATATCATACAGAGATATTTTACTTGTGAAGGGAGATTTAACACATTGTACCATTACCACATTGTTGGTCACTATAATTACTTATTTAATTTAAGCAATCAAGTGCTACATAAATTGTCAACCAAGGGAAGTCTGTTTATTTCAAAGGTAACCACACACTATATATGCTCAATTTCAAAAGCAACCTAGAGTTGTAGTAAAGGAAGCTATATTAATCACACTTTCCTTGAATGAACTGAAGTTCTAGCTTGAATTACAGAAAAGAAACCTACATATTGCAGAACTCAAAGTTTAAAGAAATGTTTAATTGAAGAATCCTAGATTACATTAAAATAACACAAGATACTGCAACAGAAAAGACCAACTATTATGTAACCAGAGAACAGGACCCTATTCCCAAAGCAGGAATCTTCAGCACCTTTTTTCGATCATCACACTTCATGAACTTATTGCTTAATTGAAATAATGCACACTGAAGGCTATCTATCTCCTAACAAAGAACAAGACCCTATTTCCTTCCCAAAGTAGGAACCTTCAACACCAGTCTCTGATTAGCACACTTATGGAAATAATTGAAGGCTAACTAATTATAACAGGGACAGGACCCTATTTACTTCCTAAAGTAGGAACCTTCAGCACCAGTCTCTGATTAGCACACTTATGGAAATAATTGAAGGCTAACTAATTCTAACAGAGACAGGACCCTATTTCCTTCCCAAAGCAGGAACCTTTAGCACCAGTCTCTGATTAGCACACTCATGGAAATAATTGAAGGCTAACTAATTCTAACAGAGAACAAGACCCTATTTCCTTCCCAAAGAAAGAACCTTCAGCACCAGTCTCTGATTCGAAATATTTCATAAATTCATCACACAAGATTGCTAACTAAAATGATTAACAATTACCCAAGCATGAACTACATGAAAACAATGTAACGTTCAGTAAAACAAAATTCTAACAAGACAGAGTTCAATAGTGTTTTAGCAAAGCAGAATTCATTAAAGTAGTGTTTCAGCAAGACAGGAATCAATCAAGGCATAAATAGAGATCACACTAACACACTATAAAACTAACGGGTGAATATTGTGAAGAAGGTGAGCCCTCCCTTCTCACAAGATTCCCCTGAAACAAAGAGGCTAGAGAAAGATGCTCAAAATAGTCTTTTATTCATCTATCAATGTATCATATTACAATCTGAAAATGAAGTACGTCTTTCTCTGTAAACCCTTCTTAGTACAAAAACTGGAGATCCCTCTCGAATGGTGATTTCTCTTATTTAAAGAGAGAATCCCTTCGATACAATTGATCAATAAATTACAGGTGTATATCTGAGTCCTATTCTTAGTCAGATCGAATTTCTAAACTGGAATAGGATATCCTAGTCTCCCGTAACAGAATGCTATTACGAGTGCTGAGTGAGGTGTTGCTATTATGGTTGGAGTAACAACTCTTTCTTGTTACTGCTGTTGTATGTTGTTTCGACATCGCAATTCGCGGGCCGTTTCAGCCACGGGATTTGTGTTATGACTGTTTCAGCATTCAGGCAGCAGCGATGGTTGATGCCTGGCTCATGGTGCAGCTGTTGTAGTCAATCTATGTGAGTTGTTGTTAACCGCGGACTACGTAATGACTTCCTTTATGTTTCAGCATCGTTGACCGTGGACTGTGTAACAACTTTCTCTGTGTTTCAGCATCCTCGATCATAGACTGTGTAACAACTTCTGTGTTTCATCATCGTTGACCATGGACTGTGTAACAGCTTCTGTTTTTTAGCATCGTCGACCATGGACTGTGTAACAACTTCTCTGTGTTGTTGTTCCAGCAACAGGCCTCAAATGCTAATCTACAGTTTGAACTGTTTCAGCACTTATACATTTCTAATCAATGGTTAAGTACGAGAGTGATGTAAAATTATATGCAAAACAGATTAAACATATAGTAAAGAGAAGAGATGTTGTATACCTTTAGAAAGATAGGATAAAGTGATAATATGAGTTTAAATGTGAGTGAACAAGAGTGTAATGGTGGCAAAAAGTATGGGAAAAAAGGTACATTGTGTGGTCCTAACAATGAGCATTGTGACAATCAGGACAGTAGAAGATGCTTATCACGTTACTCTGAAAGATGAAGAGAAATTGGCCCGAAAACAAGGTCAAAGGGGCAGAGGTAGAAGTCAAAGCAGAGGCAAGGAAATTTCACAAGACAGAGTACATAAGCCCAAGTGTTAGCACTAGGAGTCACCTTTATATTGCATGGAAGGAAAGCCAATATCCATCAAGTTATAAGTGAATGTAAGGGTGTTTAAAGGGTCAAATAGAAAAGGACTCAAGTGATAATGTTCTAACTCGGATAACATGGCTAGAATACACCAGCAATTAAGGTCTTGACTAATTTCAATAAGCAATTTGGGAATAAGTATGAATAGAGGGAAGACTTGACTGAGAGAAGTGTAGGGGTTGTTGTAAACATCAGGTCAACAAGAGCCTAAGGAGGAAAGCTTCTTAACACAATATCTTCTTGAACTAAGAAACTAAGGAAGCTAAATAAACATCATGATAACATAATGATCAAACATCCATCACAACATCACCACAATCATTCATGTGAATCATTCAAAGCATGAAAATTTAGCATCATAAGCAAATAGAATGAAAGAGAAGTTGATTTCTATTAGTAAAAAAGTCTTAAGTCCAGTACATCACTAGATCACAGTTACTTCATCAAAATATTACAGTATAAGGGAACCTTGCTCAACCATCCGAACCTACCAAAGAAAATGATCTATCTATTTATAAAAAAAGGGAGGCAATAGATGGAGGTACGAGCTGGCCCCCTTCCCTTGAAAAAATCTAAACATTTATTTTCTCTAACAACTTATCTAACCATCTATGCTTTAAAACAGGAAAATGTCGGTGACTAATCTAACTGAAATTCAAACTGAATTGATTCCCTTTTGCTGCACAACTCCTTGTTTTCCATGTGTCCTTCAAGGCATGTGGTTTTCTTCATAATTCCAACTACTGCTTCTCCATCCTTATCCATCATCAATTTATCCAAAATTTGTTAGCTTGGTCCTCCTAGATCCCTGGTCTTTATTGGCAGCTTCCTTGGGTAGCAAAAATGGGTAGCGCACTACAAGGAGAAAAGGTAGCACCTATACATAGCATAACTATGCTGCATATGTGTACGGACTCTTCTCTCTGTGAAATATTAGGTAGTTCCTGTGTGTTGCGCCTCTATGCCAACCTTTACCCTCAGTGAAATATTCGGTAGTGCCTCTGTGTTGCACTTGTGTGCCAATTATTTTCCCTCTATGAAATATTAGGTAGCGTCATTGGGTAGCACCTCTTACGATGTGTCTGTGTGTAGGTTTGGGCAGCATTACAAAAATGCAACGTCTTCTATCCTTGAACATGTGTAGATTAATTTATAGTTTTTCATGATGAAAAAACCATTTTAATCAAGCCTTGACTGCACAATAGGTAGTTCCTTCTACCAATGAGGAAGCTAGCACTTAGAAAAAACCCAAAACCCAAATAGTTAAGCTCTTAGAAGCTTGTATATATGGTAGAGATAATATTTGTATATTGGTTAACCCTCCCAAAAAGATGCGTCCTCAAAAATGGGACTTACCTTTACAATCTATTTTGTCATTTTGACACTTAACCTCATACTCTTTTTGGTAGAAAGAGGATCTTCAATTGACACAGTAGAATTCTTCTTCTTAGCATTGCAGGCTTCTTTGGTGTGGTTCCTTAGTTGTTGGTTTGTCATCTTCAATAACAGCTTCAACCAACACCTGTGTACTTCTTTGGGTTACCTCATCTTGAAAATGCTTCGGCTCTGCCTTTAGCTTCCTGTTATGAAATTGGAAGCCTTTGTTCTACCTATAGAGATTCCTAAGTTGTCTATGAAGGGGCTAGGCCCTCCTTGCTGCAAATATTGCCAAGTAAAGGGTGTGACTGTAACCATCCATGAGATCTTTCATCTGAGCCAAGTTGACCTTATCTTCTGCTTTAAGATGAGCTATTTATTTTCTTGCATCTCTAAGTTGTTTGATAAGTCTTTTGTAGGTATGACTGTTAGGAGGAATAGTGGCATGTACAGTCTCACTAGGATTTTTCTCAGACTCCTCTTCCTCCTGCATGGGAAGTGGCTTTTCTACCTCATCAATTTCCTTGATGACTTTACTTTTATTCATCTTTCTCAGCACATGGGTTTCATCTTTTCTTTTAATAGGTTTCTCAATTCCTTTGTCAAAGGTTTCATATTTACTCTCCAAAGGTATTTTAGTACCTTTATCCTTACCCTTATGTATAGGGGTTTCTTGTTTCCCTTAATTATGCTAAGAACTACCTTTACCCTTCTTCCTCTGAATAAGGGTTTCTAATTTTTCCTCCATAAGCTTTTCAATGCCTTGTGAAATGTCTTTTACCTTTGATTTCAATTGCTAGAGGAGAAGAGGGAAAGATGAGCTTCTTCCCTTTCTTGGATGCAACTTTGGTACAAGAAGGCACCTCTTCTAACCCTGGTGGAGGAGGTGGTGAAAAATATTTGTGTGGGTGACAAAGGACTTTCCTTCTATGATTGAGGAGTTGGTGCTATATCCAACTTGAAATGAGAGATAACCACCAAATTTTCCCATGAAATCTCTTTCTTACCCAATTCCTCAGAGACTAGCATTTTGATTAATCCAGAGTGGAAAAGGATAGAATCCACATCCTTGGATTTGGATTGAACCCTATCTGACATTTTACCTATGATTCTTAACAGGTGATAGGGAATATTCATCTCAACCTTACTAGTAAAATGCAGCAACGACCTTATGTGTGTTAGGACCACATAATGTACCTTTTTGCCCATACTTTTTGCCACCATTACACTCTTGTTCACTCACATTTAAACTCATATTATCACTTTATCCTATCTTTCCAAAGGTATACAACGTCTCTTCTCTTTACTATATGTTTAATCTGTTTTGCATATAATTTTACATCACTCTCGTACTTAACCATTGATTAGAAATGTATAAGTGTTGAAACAGTTCAAACTGTAGATTAGCATTTGAGGCCTGTTGCTGGAACAACAACACACAGAAGTTGTTACACATTCCATGGTCGATGATGCTGAAACACAGAAGCTGTTACACAGTCCATGGTCAACAATGATGAAACACAGAAGCTGTTACAAAGTCCATGATCGACGATGCTGAAACACAGAGAAAGTTGTTACACAGTCCACGGTCAACGATGCTGAAACATAGAGGAAGTTGTTACATAGTCTGCGGTTAACAACAACTCACATAGATTGACTACAACAGCTGCACCGTGAGCCAAGCGTCAACCATCGCTACTGCCTGAATGCTAAAATAGTTAGAACGCAAATCTCATGGCTGAAACAACCTGCGAATTGTGATGCCAAAACAACATACAACAACAGTAACAAGAAAGAGATGTTACTCCAGCCGTAACACCAACACCTCACTCAGCACTCGTAATAGCATTCTGTTGTGGGAGACTAAGATATCCTATTCCGGTTTAGAAAATTGATCTGACTAAGAATAGGACTCAAATATACACCTGTAATTTATTGATCAATTGTATCAAAGGGATTCTCTCTTTAAATAAGAGAAATCACCATTCGAGAGGGATCTCCAATTTGTGTACTAAGAAGTGTTTACAAAGAAAGACGTACTTCATTTTCAGATTGTAATATGATACATTGATAGATGAATAAAAGATTGTTTTGAGCATCTTTTTCTAGCCTCTTCGTTTCAGGGGAATCTTGTGAGAAGGGAGGGCCCACCTTCTTCACAAGATTCACCTGTTAGTTATATAGTGTGTTAGTGTGATCTTTGTTTATGCCTTGATTAATTCCTGTCTTGCTGAAACACTACTTTAATGAATTCTGCTTTGTTGAAACACTACTGAACTCTGTCTTGTTAGAACTCTGTTTTATTGAACGTTACATTGTTTTCATGTAGTTCATGCTTGGGTAATTGTTAATCATTTTAGTTAGCAATATTGTGTGATGAATTTATGAAAGATTTCTAATCAGAGACTGGTGCTGAAGGTTCCTACTTTGGGAAGGAAATAGGGTCATTTTCTCTGTTAGAATTAGTTAGCCTTCAATTATTTCCATGAGTGTGCTAATCAGAGACTGGTGCTGAAGGTTCCTGCTTTGGGAAGGAAATAGGGTCCTGTCTCTGTTAGAATTAGTTAGCCTTCAATTATTTCTATAAGTGTGCTAATCAGAGACTGGTGCTGAAGGTTCCTACATTGGGAAGGAAATAGGGTCCTGTCTCTGTTAGAATTAGTTAGCCTTCAATTATTTCCATAAGTGTGATAATCAGAGACTGGTGCTGAAGGTTCCTTCTTTGGGAAGGAAATAGGGTCATGTTCTCTGTTAGGAGATAGATAGCCTTCAGTGTGCATTATTTCAGCTAAGCAATAAGTTCATGAAGTGTGATGATCGGAAACAGGTGCTGAAGATTCCTTCTTTGGGAATAGGGTCCTGTTCTCTGGTTATAGAATAGTTGGTCTTTTCTGTTGTGGTATTTTGTGTTATTTTAATGTAATCCGGGATTCTTCAATTAAACATTTCTTTAAACTTTGAGCTCTGCAATAGGTAGATTGCTTTTCTGTAATTCAATATAGAACTTCAGTTCATTCAAGGAAAGTGTGATTAATATAGTTTCCTTTACTACAACTCTAGGTTGCTTTTGAAATTGAGCATATATAGTGCATGGTTACCTTTGAAATAAACAGACTTCCCTGGGTTGACAATTTATGTAGAACTTGATTGTTTAAATTAAATAAGAAATTATAGTGACCAACACTCATCTCATCCTAAATGTCATATCTCATGCCATTCATATATCTGGCAACCTTTTTGATCATCTCTCTCACAATGACCAGCTCTAATGTTTATTTTGTAAAACTCCTTAGTGTATTCCTTCACTGTCATCCCTTTCTTTCTCAAATTCTGCATTCTTCAGAACATATTAATTTAGTAATCTCTGGGTATGAATTTGGCTTTCATCTTGGCGACCATCCTGTCCCAGATTTTGATTCTTTGTTTTCCTTTGCAACACCTGTCAGCCTGCAGTTCATCTCACCACAGTGATTCATGCCCTTTTAGTCTAGTGATAGCGTGTTTTATTTTCTTGTCTTCTTCGATACCCTCATAATCAAAATATTTATCCATAGCTCTAAACTAATCTAGCAGCTCTTCAACATCCAAGTTTCCTTCATACATCGGGATGTCCATTTTTTTCTCTAGCCCCTATTCTTGCAACAAATTTGAATAGACGTTCCTCTGCAGCATATTCGGATACAACTTCTTCTTCAGCTCTGGCTTCATTATCGCTTTCTATCTCACTGATATCTCTAGTATCATGCATTCATCTCTATTTTGTCTCCCTAGCATCCAATCAAGCATGAATTTATCTCATTTCCCTTTCCACGGCTGGATCGGACATGGGTCTCTCTTGACGTCTTCTTGGCGGCATTGTTTCAATCTGTCCACATAGAATTCATATCACAATTGTTGTTTGTCTTCACTTTACAACAAACAAAATTGTTTAGCTCTGATACCACCTGACGCAACACCCCTACCTCAGCAGGGTCTTCTTGACCTCTCGGTTTGTATCTATTTCTTTATCCTTGAGATGAAATGGCTCTTCAATTCCCTGCTGGAATCCTACGACCAAATCCACAGGTCCTTGTGTGAACCCTGCCTATATGAACTAGCACTAGGCACAATATCTTCTCTCACATGACCACGACACTGTGTTCGTGTCCTACACCAAAAGGAATTTCATGACTCACGACCTCGGGAATATTGATGTGATACAAACCCAACGCTCCAACTTCCGAAACCCCTAAATCCGACTAAGGGCCTAACAAGCACTACCCTTCTCTCTTATGTCCATGTTGTGACCTTCCACTAGGGACTGGGTCCCAACTCCCAAATATTTTAGGACTTCACGATTCGAAGAATCAATGAATAGATATTCCTTCACTTCCAAATATCTGATCCCCAAAGAACCAATCACTCCAGATCTATGGTATAGATCCTCCACTAACTAATGACTCCAATTAAATCGACAATTCACCTTTCACAACTTTGGAAAGGCGTCACCTTTATTTTCCCAATGGTTGAAACCCTGAAACCCTTGGGGGTCAAATCAACGACCCCTACCTCTCTTGATCTTTCGAAATATGAATGAATCTCATATTTATCCTCCTCGCAACTCTGCTTGATCCGATGACTCTTGGAAAATCAACGCTTCTCCCTCTAGGATTTCCACCATCTGTTCGAGATCTCAAGACTCCTGGCCAAATAACTTGGCGTTCTTCCTCCTGAGCCTGGTTTTCTGTGAGGTGAATTCGACCCTCATTCTTCCTTTGAACTCCTCGAAGTCTCTATCCCTCCTGAGCTTGTTTCTTCACTACAAACTCAAGGATTCTAAGGAATTCCTGAATGCACTCCTTGTGGCTCTAACGATAGTCTCTGATTAACTGATATCTTCCAACTCTTCGCCCTCCTTGCGATAGAATTTCTTCAACCACTCACTTGATTAGAAAATTCTCAGACTTAAATCTGGCATGCACACACCTTACACGGTTCTATGTAATACTTGCACTACTACTGGTATGAGAACAACTCTATCTCTCCTGAGCTTCTCTAAGGTAAAACTTAGAACCTCGTCAACACACCCCTTGTGAATATTCACTACACTCCTTGCAGGAATTCTCAGGAAGAGAAACAATTGAAACTCATACTCTCCCTCTCACAGAATTCATACATTCAACATGAAATCATACACATAAAAGCATTGAAACAAATGCATAATAGATCATATAAGCAAACTGTAAACATATCATTCAATAGATGCAAACAGTATCCATAACAACACCATGAATTTGAGTCAAAGCATTCTTATATTAACTCAAGTGCTTTTGTACATGAGTTCTATAGAAAAAACTATCTACTTGTACAACTTCTACAAATTCGCTACTCTTCTATGCTCTCCTGCTCTCTCTTGCTCTATTGTTTCTAACAACTACTCTAAGAATAATGATACAATACAATACATACAAGGGGATTTCTCGATTTTTCTCTCCTACTACTCAAGCTATCTAATCGAATTAAAGCCTGCATATACTTTACATTCATTACATTAATTGTCTACAACCGGTAGATGAGAGCAATGCTCAAGATCTGCGTTACAATTACCAAACCATAAAAGAAAATATATATTTTCCAGATATTACATAAATTCTTCATCTTTTCAAATTCAAATCCTCCTCAAAACGCACGTTGGTGCATATCTAACTGTCCTCCACTTTTGCGCTTGCTTATGATGCTCCTTCATAAGGATGATGCACAATTCAGTTACAATCTACAAAAGAGTTATGCAAAGGGATACAGTGCATTCGAATTGATGAATGGAAAATAACCCATTATCGCACACACTGTGATGCAAGGATATTATGGGATGAACCCATCAAATTTAGGCTTCATGATAGGTTGTGAGGATTTGTTGGATTTGGCTCGTGCACATTTGATGAGTGTGAAAGAAAGGATGAAGCATTGGGTAGATCAGGAAAGGCGAGATGTGAAGCTCAATGTAAGTGATCGGGTCTTCATCAAGTTGGGTAGGAAATAATTCATGCCACCTATCAGGATGTCTCCATCATTGGTGTGGAAGTTTGAGGGTCCTTTCAATATACTTGAGAAATTTAGGGAAGTCACTTATAAGTCAGAGTTTTCATTTCACATGAGATAACATTATCCTATTTTTCACATCAGTCAATTTAAACCATGGAGAATGGATGTGGAGGACCCATAGAGAACTAATTCCACCCGTGGTCCAACAATGATTGTTGATCGACAAGAGTTGGAGGTTGATGAGATATTGGCATACATAATGATAAGAATTGGTAATAATCATTAGTCTGAGTATTCCATTCATTGGAAAGGAGGATCTGAAGAAGATGGTAGCTAGGAAAGGGAAGAAGCACCGTGGAAATGGAATCACAAGATCCACGAGTTCATGGTGAAGAAAAAGAGAGCTTCCGCACAGAGATTGTCAAGGATGACAATGACTTGGGGTCAGGGAGGGTGTAACACCTATGGTAAAATGGGAAAGTGCACATTAAAACACCATGTTCCCATCCATAGTGAGGCCACCAAATGGACCTATGATGAGAGCACTCGATCCACCAAAGGGACAAAATGAACTTATAGAGGTGTGCATGGTCGTCTTGGGAGCTCACACCATGCCAAGGGGTGCACACCATACCAAGGGGCACACACCAAGATGAATTAATCCAGATGTAATCCAAGTACAATTTTGATGGAATGGGCGTTAAGGGACTTGTTACGAAAATATTCCCCTGTGGACAAGTGAACTTTCCCTTGGATTACTAACCCCTATACCAAGACAAAAACAATCATTTGAACACTACCATTCTTGTAAACTCATTTTTCTTATTTGAAAAGAGAGGAGAAGGTAAATTAGGATGTACTTTGTTTATGATGTTTGTCCTAGCTTCTCGATCTGATTCCTGGTGCAAATCAATACCTGCAATGAACAACAAGAAATGAGTGACTTCCTTTTGCTCTAATGGATTAGGAAAATCAAATTCATCGATGAAAATTAGATTAAACATAGACAAGAACATGAAACCACAGACTTGGAGGAAATATGCCAAGTATATTAGATGATAACTTCAATAATAAACTTACAATATCTAGATGACATTGCAACAACCTCTCCAATTCCTCCTCATCCAACCCTTGCTCAAGAGATCCATAATCAAAATAACAATTCTTTTCTTATTTTTTCCTCCTTGTTCACCATGGAAATGCCTCCATTTATAAGCTTTGAGAGGCTCAACTACCTTGGGTATATTTGAAATTAGTTGAGGATATGGCTCCAATAGTTGTGATATCTCCCTTACATGCATCCCTGGAGTTATATTTGAGCCAAACCAACTTGATCCATCCATAATTGTCTTTAGAAGAAAATGGGATTTCTTCCAAGATTTCCTCAACCAACTCAACACTCCCTTAGAATGGTCAATAGAGAGCTACAACTCCCCCCCTAAGATGGAAAAATATCATTATCTCTCCCTGTGTATGAGGAGGAGAGTGTTGATCTTCCCAAAAGTTTCCAAGATGAGAAATTCCCATGGAAAAGAAAATGTTCTGACTGTCAAGTGATGGGGCTTATTCTTCTAACATGTTATAGGGGTTGTATCAAGTGTTTTCATGGTGTCGTTCATGATGCAACACTTACGAAAAGAGAATGTGACACTTAGACACTTGCAAAAAAAGTGCAACACTTACGACAATGAGAATGTAAAACTATTGAAGTGAGGAATTTTGATGTGTAACGGATTTCCCCCCAAAGTGTGAAGTCAGAAGATGAATGTTGATGGCCAATACACTTTGTAGATTCTTCTAAGAAAGGGTATGGAGTTGGGGAACCTGATAGAAGCTACAGAAAACCATCAAAAAATGTTAATATGTGTTCCATTCTCGAGGCCTACATACCTATGCTCAAACTACAAGTGACTCAAAGTATGGCCACGAATAAATACACTGTGGATCCATGATGATATTGACTAAGGATATGGCCGCCAAAGATACAATGTGGATCCATACCTCTATGACATGAACTGATCATAGCCATGAAAAATACACAGTGGAGCTATGATGTGATAAAACATATCCACGAACCAATAAAATGTGGATCTATGTGACAACATATATATATCAACATGCTCAAATGATCTTCTTCGATCTTGGGCAAAGAAGATAACAAAGTGAATGTTCAACCCAGGGTATTTGTCACAATCTTGATGTAGTATGAATCTATCCATCTGAATAGATGATATGATTTCAAACATGGTAGAAACCACTTGATTACTGGTCATTGAGGTATATCGTTAACAAGTGCGAGATAAATCACCATTGATACCATTGATTTTGATGATTTTCAAGATACTTTTAAAGTATAATCCATCGAATGTCAAAAATGAGTTGAAGTCGAACATTCATGGAATCATTCGATCATGGGTCATTGATGAATAGCCATTGGTGAATGCGAGGAGGCCTTTAATTGAGGTATGTAGGTCCCAAGGTATTGATGTGTTCCTAAGTCTATTTCCCAGATAATTTGTTGAATTCGAAAGAAAAAAGACTTGTCGAAGGAGGGCATTGATGTATCCCCCATTAGTCGACATGAAACTTGTCACATGAAGACGATAAGATATAGTAGATAAAAATGGGCCGACACAGGTATGAAAACTGGTAAATTTGTGGATGGTTGACTTTTGAGGTAGAAACCTCCCTTGAACACTGAGGCACAGTGTAAGACTTGGAAACATAAACACATAGTGAACCAAAACATAATGCAATGAGTGTTGAGGCATGATTTGGATGGGTCAAAGGAGTAGAAAGACTCATAGGATTGGTTCAGTGTGGAATTTTAATGGATTATTCAAGTGTATGGTAAAATTGAAAACAAGTGGCGTGTTTAAGGGATACTACAAGAGCTACCTAAAAATATTTCAAGAAACTTGACCCACTTCCTTCATTTTTTTCCCCACCCAGATAGATGAGTACCTCTTTTTTATTTAACGATCTCAAGGAGGATAACACATGCTCGATATAACTCACCTTCGGTAAGTTCATCTTCCTTTATTTAACAAACTATAATAAGTAAGGGTCCGTCCCCATATGGTCCCTTAAATGTGTAATTTTTCAAGTCCATAAAAGTAAAACTTGGTTGTTTTCCATGTTTAGGGAGTTTGAAAATAACTTAAAGAAGCCTCTGCATTTGTCCTTTTTCATGAATTTAGTCTCTAAGATCAGAAAAAGTATAAAACAATACGATGGAGAACTCTTCTAGTCAAGATTGACTAGAGTGTTCCTTTTTCGTAGTTAGTCTGTTGGGACCAAAAAAGTGATAACCTACCGCCCAACAAATGTCTCTTCATATTTTAATGAGTGCAAAGTATGACGAAGTTTTCTCAATAACGTCCCAAGGTCATCAAAGAATTTATTCTTCATAAAATCCTGCATAATCAAGTTGTTATGGGAAGAAAATGTTAGCAGCTTCTTTAAAAATGACAAAAAATAAAAAAATAAACTTTATAAAATGTGAAAAAGGAGGTGAAAATGAATAAATTTGGATATATCAAAAGTCAACTAGGGAAAAAAATCATTCTCACCTTTTTGTTTTACTATTTTCCTATTTCTTTTGAGTTTTTTCCCCTTTTGGAGTGATTTTCGAGCGTTGATTGCAAGAGATGTAGGTGACCATTTTTAATTTCATCTGGATCAGGTTGGTTCTATGATGTTTCTCATTCATTTACATGTTTTTTTATTCAATTTCATTCTTTAATTTATGGGCTTGGGCTCCTTGGAAATCCATAGAGTGTTGAACAAGATCGATGCTCCCTCAAGTAATCGAGGGGAGCGTCGATCGATATTTCAACGCCCTAGTATGTGCATTTGGGGAGTGCTAGGCGCAATGTTTTTATTATTATTATTCTTATTCTAGAGAAAGGAAATTATTTTCTTTGAAAATTTATCTAATGATGATTAATTCATGAATTTGTAGGTTTTCACATAGCTAATAATGATTGAATGGAAATAATGCGAACATGAATTTGATGACATCGATGCCTTACAAGATCCTCAAGCGAGGGAAGCCTTACGAAACTGTGGCTTGCTAAAGTACTTCAAGCTCCAAAATATGAGGAAAGACGTTCTTTTACTCGAGTATTTGATCAGGTTATGGGATAATGACGAGAAAGCATTCGGAATAGGACCACACATGATTGATATTGACATGGATGATGTGTATTTCTTGATGGGGCTCTTGAGGAGAGGAACACATATTCTCTTGTCAGGACATTGGTCCACTCCATGACCAATAGAGGCATATGTTTCCCAGTACTACATACTAGGGTCACGCTTGGTAGGAGGGAGGATTGTCATAAAATAAGTGATGGATTTATCTCTTTGATCCACTCTCTTTGTTATCATAAAATTGGCAAGGAGTGCTAGTGCCCACCTTGCTTCCAAGTCCCATATATCCTATGTTATTTAGTGCTTGGAACCTAGGCTATTTAACTGGAGTGCAGGGTTTTTAAGGAACATTAATATAAGATCTCCAAATGTTGAATGGGTAGGTAGAAAAAGTTTCGGTACGGATCCTTATTAGTTTTATTTTTCTTGGAGAAAGTTCCACAGATGCAACCACATGTTGCAATGATAGCACGCCCCATGACTAAGCCTCGTATGGAGCAGTGGACGAGCCTTTCCCCTAGGTTGAGAAATGAACCCTCAACCTTTTGATTTACTACCAAATTCCTTGCATGGTGGAGGAGGCAGCTTGTGGTGATCGAGGATTTTCCATATGTTGGGGTGGAATTTAGGGGAAGTGCAGATTTAGTACTTCCCAAGAGTAGATAGTGGGATGCATTAGGTATGAAATATGATAACCTTGTAACAATATTTTTGTTTTTTATATGTTTTTGGTTGTACAATGAGGGATATAAGTCATTTTGTTTTTATCATGCAGACAAAGGTGTGTCATGTCTGGAAGAGATGTTGGCACTAGAACATCATGGAGATGCTTAGGAAACAATAGAAATTGATGTTAGAGTAGGAGGACTTAGAGAAGTGGAGAGTAACTTCCATGGTTTGAAAATGGGTGTTCCTTCCATGAGGATGCAATATGTACCCCTACACCTTCAAAGACATACATTTTGGGTCCCTAAAGGTCTTAGTCATTTGTTACAATGAGTGGTGAGAGCAGTCGTGTGCTATGCTGAGCAAAATGTGGTGCAAGGAGACGAGTAGAACCTCCAGAAACTTTTAGTTTTTTATGATGTTTTTATGGGCATAAAAGGCCCATTTTTTTCCCTTCTATGTACTTTTTGGATGATGTATTTTGACAAAACTTTCGCTATCAAGATTATATGAAAACACATTTTTCGATGGCTACTTATATCGTATTTTTTGTTTTATGTGATGTTTTTATTTATATGATTTAGGTCCCAAATGTTTATCTATGCGCAATATACCAATCTAACATGTAATTTACTAACGAATCTGTAATCCTATTGAGTTCTCTCGATATATGTCTATATTATAGAAATTCAAAATATCTTTCGAGATGATGAACCCTTAGATGGAGACATAGTAAAAATGGGTTACGAACGATGTATTGATGGTTTAGTTGACAGGCAACGAGTTGAGAATCAAGGTTGATAATCAATTGAGATATACCTAGAGAAGAGGATTCGGTTAAAAGTCCGATGAAGACATGATATTATGCAATGTTATTGGTCACAAATCCAAGGAAAATTCCTCTTGAACTCACTAACTCACCAGAGTGGTAAATGACCCAAGCTACATAAATGATATTCTAGGTATGTAGACTAGCACCATCCACAAACCTGAAATATATGGGAAAGGATAATGTCATATATGCATTCAATTACAAAGAAAAGTATAAGAAGCTAGAGAAAAACTCATGCATGAAAAAGTAAAGACACACCATATCCAAACCATATAAGACAATAATGTACAAAGCACACATGTGAGATATTCTATGCATAGTAGTTCTTTAGGTAAATCCCATTTAGAGGCTCACCAAGAGATACCTCATCGTAATCCACTAAATTGTAGATGCATTTGTGTAACACATGTTTTATGATG
Organism: Picea glauca; assembly: GCA_000966675.3. Taxonomy (NCBI): domain Eukaryota; kingdom Viridiplantae; phylum Streptophyta; class Pinopsida; order Pinales; family Pinaceae; genus Picea; species Picea glauca. Next base: position 256,704 of record JZKD02S1189090.1, on the reverse strand, counting down.
TATGGCATGTGCCACATGGGTTCTAAATTTCCTGCCCCAAGTTTGTCATGATCTTGATCATAAACCAGGACCAAATCTCCTTCTGCAAAAGTGCGTTGTTGGATGGATTTATCATATTGAGTTTTGATGCATTTTTTATATGTCTCATTAATGAGAGTAGCATCGTGATAGGTTTCATCCATCTTGGTTAGATATAAAAATCCTTCCTCTTCAACAGAAGTATGGGGTGGGAGTTCTACAGTGAGTTTCAAAGAGGGAATCTCACATTCGACTGGTAATACTGCTTCTATCTCATATACCAACTGGAAGGGCATAAATCCAGAGGTTTTTTTAATTGAATTTTGATAATCCCAGAGTGCGGAGAAGAGTTGCAAATTCAAAGTGTAACATCCCGCTCTTGCACACACTGAGTGGATTTATTCTTTGAGAACACTTGTGTGCAAGTGATTCGGTGCTTTATACAATTGGTTGTTTTGATTATGATTATGATTTATTGTGGATTTGATGATATGTTAGTTTTGTTGTATTTACATTGACAAGTTCTATTGACTGGGTTCTCCTGAGTGTGAAGGACTCTGGACGTTGAGGATGTCGAGGCATTGATGAAACCCCTTGGAATCTGGATCGAGTCAGGGAGTGGACTGTTAGGGTTTGAATGTTGTTGATGTGACATATGTACATATGATTAGATATTATGATGTTGATTGTTATTGTTGACATGATTCGTTGATGGATGTAGGCTGAAAATATCTTTTCGACCAGACTCACATTTGGAGTAAAGGGGTCACACACGACAACCATAGACATCAAGGGGGAGTTGTGGAAGCAACCCTACCATAGCCTACTAGCCCTCTCGTCATGGCTCAAACTGTAGGTTAATGATTACCTAGTTCGATAAGACCCATGATGTCGTGAGGGAAGACTATGATAGTCACTCATGATGATTATAAGGGGCACACAATAAGGCAGGGTCCTTATTCCTTAGAGGCCCTTAGTCTCCCACAAGATCACTCGATGGAGTATTGACTTCAAGGGTTTGACATCTACCAAATTCAGTCAAGAGGTGAGTGGCACCCTTGGATCACGTAGCACGTCTTGAAGGGAATGTCACGCAAATAAAACATAAAGAAGTGAGTGGCACCCTTGAAGCATGTAGTGTGTCCTGAAGGGCATGTCGCGATTTTAATTGGCAAGTGAATAAACCTATTGCCTAGAAAACTATGCCTCTTTAGGACATGGTCGGTCTTAAAATGAATGATGTGATAAGTAAAGTTTAATAAGTAATTTTCCCTTAAGAATTGTCCCCAAGCCTAGTGAATTAAAAACCTAGGTTTGAGTATAACCTTAGAACAAAAAAAAAACTAATTAGACATATAACAGGAAGGGCGTAAAGAAAACTCAAGCATTAATAATTAAAGTGGAAATTTTAATAAAGGTTTAATTAATAAAAGGGGTATTTGGTTTTTTTTGTCTAAACCTGCTAATTCTGAACTTAGTTATAAAAAGGGGAAACTTTAAGAAAAAGGGAAACTTAAAGAAAAGGGGAAAACCTAAGGAAAAGGGGAAACTTAAAGAAAAGGAGAAACTTAAAGAAAAAAGAGAATGTCTAACTTAGTAAGGAATATAGCCTTTGGAACTTTCTATTTATGAACTCAACTAAGAATTAAGTAAGGCTTAAGTCATTTAAGAATTGTAAGGGAATAATGGAACACCGAGGAGAGTTTTTAGGAACGCTTTTAGGTGGGTGAGGGAATTAGAAAAATTTAATTAATTAATAAATTGATTTTCTGGTGCAACTAGGGGATCGGGCGACATGTGTACGAGGGAGGTTTTTCGAAATTTAATTAAATGAAAAAGGAATATATTGAGGTTTTTTGGAAACTAATGACTAAGAAAACTATATAACAAGGATGGCGGAGGAGGAGTATGGATCACATCTGGATTGCGTAACATTATGCTTCCAAATTTTATCTTGACTAAGTTTCTTTTGTGGGAGTTTGGATACCCATATTGGATAATGAGCGGTAACTCGACCTTGCGGGGAGAGTTGGGAGCTAGCATTCTCTAGTATTGTGTGTGTGGCCCCTTTGCGTATTGGAGGGATCAGGGGGAATAAGAGTACCTCTAGCATTGGCTAGGACGTACTGGTGAGGTCTTCATGGTTAGAAAGTAGGAGACATGACAGAGTGCAAGTGTGGCATAACAACCTCGGAATCTTCATATCCAGTTACGGTAATCCTAAACTAAGTTTGTACTCATGCAGTTTCAATTTAAATGTAGTTAATTTCTATTGCATATGCCTTGATGGGAAAATTTGTTCAAGGATTTATATTTTTTTTACTGAGATTTAATTAAGCATGTCGTTGCGGTAATCCCATCTTTGTATTCGTTCCGCCATGAGGAATTTTCCTAGACTTATGATTTCATCATTGCATTATTGTATCATTTTATCCCTGGAAAACCCTTTCTTGTAATTTATTGGAATGATCCTTCCTTATCTAACTCATTTCATCTCGGATGAAACCCACGCTCTGATTCAGTTGTTACATCTGAGTTTTTATGGCACCTTCACTCATAAATTTTATCTTTGCCCCAAAATGCCAACCTTTTGATGTAGAACTGATTTAAAAGTTATTCTCGTCATTACCCATGATTGCTTACTCTCCAACAAAGTCTTCCTCTGTGATTGCACCTTCTTCTCTGCATTTTTTTTATTGTTTTTAATACAAAGAAAATTGTGTTTTTGTCTTTTGTTCCTCTATCCTTTTAAGGTATTAGTGTGTTCCTGAGCAGTTGAATAGGAGCCAAATCGACTGTCCTTCACTTCGGTGTTAAATATTTAGATTCAAATTCCCTTCTTTCCTATGCATGGATAATAAGTGTAGGATCATTTTTCTACACAGCAAGGAATTCTCTCATGAGCGTTTATCCCCTCCTTATCCTCCGTGATTATAGTGATTTATTCTCTGCAAAGTCGTGATTCCACACAATGATTTTCGGGGATGTCTCTCTAGGTCACCAAACATTTTACTCTTTGCAATCCATTTTTACTCTCTGCAATTCGGTTTTACTCTCTCTAATCCATTTTTACTCTCTGAAATCCATTTTTACTCTCTGCAATTTTTTTTTTACTCTATGTAATTCATTTTTAATTGGCCCAGCAAATCCATTTCTTGTACAATGAAAGTACCTCTTCATTGCTCTGCTAATAATGTTGTTTTTACTACTTGCAATTTTGTTTTCAATTGCACTTGTAAGGCTAAGTCGCAGTGTCAATGATAATATCATAATTTAAATAATAATAAAAACAATATTATGTTGATGAAAAAAAAGGGGGCATGCATTTATCTAAATCTTGGAATTTGCATGTAGTTTTTAATCTCTCTTTACACTTGTTATTATGGTTTTATTGAATGTATATCATGTATACATATGATAACTAATGAAGGAATGTGGTGCATTAATGATCTTCCTGTAGACTTGGAGGTTTAGCTAGTCCACATCTTTATTTAATCCTCGTAAATCTTTTTGATATCAGTTATGTATGAAGTCCATTTTAAATTTTAATAAATACGAACCTTGCTCAGATTAGGGAGTCGTGCCAAAATTTTAGGCACCCTTGCCACCGTGTGAAAGGAACAAATTCACTTTCCTTTTAATAAAAACCTTGTTCAGAAATTAAAAACTGTTGATTTAAGAGTAGAATGAAATTACTCAAGCATTAAAGTTACCAATGGAAAATACTTTTTAAGTGGAATTGACCCTTGATGGACTTAAATTGACCCTTGATGAACTTAAGTATTTAAGACTATCATGATCTGTTTTGACCTTGAAGTGCCTACCTATTAGGTAAGGACACCATTTCTTCAATGCATGTAGTATTTCCATCATTTCTTTCTCATAAATGGGTTTGTGTAAGTCCTTTCCCTTGAGTGGTCGACTTTCAAAAGCTAGGGCCTTCCTTCTTGCATTAGGACAGCACCAATTCCATTTCTCGAGGCATCAAATTCCACAATAAAGGTTTTTGTGAAGTCTGGAGTGGTCAAGACAGGAGCTTTACACATCACCTCTTTAAGTTGTTAAAAATATTTAGTTGCCTCTGGAGTCCATGAAAATACATCCTTCTTAGTTAGTGATGTTAAAGGTGCTGCTATTCTTCCATAGTTCCAAACAAACTTGCGGTAGTAACCTGTCAAACCCAAAAATCCTCTAAGATTCTTTAATGTTTTGGGAATCAGCCAGTCCATCATG
>JZKD02S1189090.1:223174-241980 GCA_000966675.3 Picea glauca | reverse complement strand
AATAATGGCCTAAAGCCGACATAATTAAAATAACATTACTAATCTAAATTACAACTAATGGCCTAAATCTGACATAAATAAAATAGCATTACTAATCTAATATGCCCCAATTAAGAGGTAATGAGCCAATATTAGGGCTTAACATACTATCAATGGTTCATCAAGGGTTTTTTGAAGATAGAAAATTCGATCATGGAATTACAGAAGAAGACCAAGAAGTTTGTTTGGATCGAGAAATGTGTGGATGGATTTCAGAGGCTTGAGGAGATGTTGAAAACATCACCGATTCTAAGGGTCCCTAACATGGATGTGGACTTCTTGGTATGTACTGACACATCCAAGGAAGGTTTAGGCAGAGTCTTGATGCAAGATGGTTGAGTGATATCTTACATATCGAGAAATTTGAGAAGGCATGAAGATAATTATGCGACGCACAATTTCGAGTTCTTAGCTATTGTGTATGCCTTGAGAGTTTGGATAAATTACCTGATTGGATGGAAATTTGAACTAAAAACAGACCATTGTGGTATACATCACATATTTACACAAAGCAACTTGAACGCGTGACAATGATGTTGGTCGGAATTGATTATCAAGTATGATTTTGAGATTACTTACATAAAAGGGACAGTGAACAGAGTGGTTGATGTGTTGAGTCAGAGACCATGCATATTTTCAGTGATGCCACTTCAAACTAATATACGTGAAAAGATTCTAACTTTACAGCACGATGATGACTAGTACAAATAGGTCAAGGATTTTATCAGACAAAACACAATGATGGTACCAAAATTTGAGGGATATACTATGGACAACGACGGATTATTGAGATTTAAAAATTGAATTTACGTGCCACCCAATGACAAGTTGAGGAGTTTGATCCTAAACGACACTAATAGAGTAGTGTATATGGCTCATATTGGAGTCACGAAGATGAGGGCAGACCTTAAACCCTTATTCTTTTGGAAAGGAATGAAGTAATACATAGTCAACTACGTGGCAAGATGTCTAGAATCTCAACAGGTGAAGGCTGAACATAGACATCCGACAGGATTAATACAACCACACTCTATTTTGGAATCAAAATGGGAGGTCATTTTAATGGATTTCATTGTTGGATTGCCACTAACTGCAGGGAGATAGGACTCGATTTTTTTGGTAGTCGACACTCTGATGAAAAGTGCTCATTTTATTCCTTTGCATATGACATATCAGGCACCTGACATAGCTAGATTTTTCATTAGCAAGGTAGTGAGCTTGCATGGTGTGCCTAAGAGGATTATATCCGATAGAGGATCGGTATTTACAGGATGATTTTGGACTAGTTTCCAAGAGGCCTTGGGAACCCAACTTAACTTTAGTAATGCATATCACCCAAAGACAGACAAGAAGACTAAATGAAAAAACCAAATCTTGGAGGACATGTCGTGTATGTATGTTATGGACCAACAAAATCATTGGGAAGAGTTCTTTCCACTAGTAAAGTTTTCCTACAACAACAGTTATCAAAGCATCATTAAGATGGTGCCCTTCAAGTTTCTTTACGAGCGACCATGTCAGATGTCTCTGAGTTGGGATCAGCTTGAGAATAGGATCCTGGTGGGACCTGAAGATATCCAAGAAATGGAAGACCAAATGAAAACCATAAGAAAAAGAATAAAGAAAGCACAAGATGAATAAAAGAGTTATGTCGATGTGCGTCGTGTTGATCGTAGTTATGAAGTTGGCGATTGAGTCTTCTTGCGGGTGAAACTGCATAAGAGTTCGATCACATTTGGAAAGGGTGTTAAACTCTCTCCTAGGTTCATGGGACCCTTTGATATTGTGGAAAGGAAGGGTCCCATGGCCTATATACTAGCCTTGGCTGATTCTTTCAGGCATATGCACAATGTTTTTCACGTATCTATTTTGAGACATTATGTTAGTGATCCTACACATGTTATTGAAATTAGTTCCTTCCATGTATCAAACTAAGGTTCACTCATGGAGGAGCCAATCCACATCCTGGACCATTGCACTCAAAATCTACGACGTCAAACAATAGATCAGGTCAAGGTCCACTGGGACAACTATACTCCGCACTCAGTGACCTGGGATGAAGCATATAATGTGTGTCATGAGTTTCCATTTTTGTTTGATAGCTAGACCTATGATATTGTGATACACCTTACTTTGGAACTTACATACTGTGAAACTTCAGGACGAAGTTTAAAACAAGAAGGGGTGTATGTAACATCCTGCTCTTTTGTGCACTGAGCAGACTTATTCATTGAGGAAACTTGCATGCAAGTGATACGGTGCTTTATACGATTGGTTGTTTTGATTATGATTATGAGATATTGTGGATTTGATGATATGTTAATTTTCTTGTATTTACATCGACAAGTGCTATTGACTGGTTTCTCCTGAGTGTGTATGAATTTGGACGTTGAGTATGTCAAGGCATCGATGAAACCCCTTGGACTCCAGATTGAGTCAGAGAGTGGACTGTTAAGGTTTGAATGTTGTTGATGTGACATATGTACCTATGATTGGATATTATGATGTTGATTGTTATTGCTGACATGATTTGTTCATGGATGCAGGCTGACGATAACTTGTCGATTAGAATCACGTTTGGAGTAAAGGGGTCATGCACGACAATGAGAGACATTGAGGGAGAGGTGTGGAAACATCGTTGACACATCCTACTAGTCCTCCCATCATGTCTCGAATTGTAGGTTAACGATTACCTAGTTCGAGAAGACCCACGATGTCATGAGGGTAGACTATGATAGTCGCTCATGATGATTCTAAGGGGCGTGCAATAAGGCGGGGTCCTTATTCCTTAGAATCCCTTAATCTCCCACAAGATCACCTGACGGAGTATTGACCCCAGGGGTTTGATGTCTACCAAATTCAGTCAAGAGGAGAGTGGCACCCTTGGAGCACGTAGTGCGTCTTGAAGGGCACATCGCACAAATAAAATGGAAAGAGGCAAGTGGAATCCTTGGAGCATGTAGTGCATCTTTAAGGGCACATCGTGATTTTAACTGGTAAGTGAATAAACCTAATGCCTAGAAAATTATGCTTTCTTAGGACCTAGTCAGCCTTAAAATGAATGATGTGATAAGTAAAGTTTAATAAGTAATTTTACTTTAAGAATTGTCCCCAAGTCTAGTGAATTGAAAACCTAGGTCTGAGTAGAACCTTAGAACAAAAATAAAAAAATAAAAAAACAATTAAACACATAATTAAACAAGAAGGGGGTAAAGAAAATTCAAGCATTAATAATTAAAGTGAAAATTTTAATAAAGGTTTAATTAATAAAAGGGGTATTTGGTTGTTTTTGTTTAAACCTACTAATTTTGAACTTAGTTATAAAAAGGGGAAACTTTAAGAAAAAGGGAAACTTAAAGAAAAGGGGGAAACCTAAGGAAAAGGGGAAACTTAAAGAAAAAGGGGAATGTCTAACTTAGTAAGGAATATAGCTTTTGAAACTTTCTATTTATGAAATCAACTAGGAATTAAGGCGTAAGTCATTTAAGAATTGTAAGGGAGTAATGGGACACCGAGGAGAATTTTTAGGAATGCTTTTAGGTGGGTGAGGGAATTAGAAAAATTTAATTCATTAATAAATTGATTTCCTGGTGCAACTAGGGGATCGAGCGACATGTGTATGAGGGAGGTTTTTCAAAATTTAATTAAATGAAAAAGGAATCTAATGAGGGTGGCCCATTTGTGGCTTGAGGGGCTCAGGGGGAAGAAGAGTACCCCTAACAATGGCTTGGAGGTACTGGTGAGGTCTCCATGATCAGCAAGTGGGAGAAAGGAGGGAACGCAAGCGTAGAATAACAACCTCGGACTCTTCATCTCCGGTTACAGTAATCCTAAAATGAGTTTGTACTCATGAAGCTTCAATTTAAATGTATTTGATTTCTATTGCATATGCATTGCTAGGAAAATGTATTCAAGGCTTTAGAGCTTTTTTTACTGAGATTTAATTAAGCATGTCGTTGCAGTAATCCCATCTTTGTATTTGTTCCACCACGAGGAATTTTCCGAGCCTTATGCTTTCATCATTGCGTTATTGTCTCGTTTTCTCCCTGGAAAACCCTTTCTTCTAATTTATTGGAATGATCCTTGCTTATCTAACTCATTTCCTCCCGGGCGAAACCCACGCTCTGATTCAGTGGTTACATCTGATTTTTTATGGCACCTTCACTCAAAAATTTTATCTCTGCCCCAAAATGAACTCACTAACAGCCTTTTGATGTAGAACTGATTTAAAAGTTCTTCTCATCCTTACCCACAATTTCTTACTCTTCAACAAAGTCTTCCCCTACGATTGCACCTTCTTCTCTGCATTTGTTTTTATTGTTTTTAATAAAAAGAAAATTGTGTTTTTATCTTTTGTTCCTCTATCCTTTTAAGTTATTACTCTGTGCCTGAGTAGTTGGCCAGGAGCCGAATCGACTGTCTTTCACTCTAGTCTTAAATATTTATATTCAAATGCCCTGCTTTCCTGTGCATGGATAATACGTGTAGGATCTTTTATCCTCCCAACAAGGAATTCTCTCTTGTGTGTTTATCCCCTCCTTAGCCTCTACGATTATTGTGATTTATTCTCTACAAACTCATCCTTCCACACAACGATTTTGGGGATGTCTCTCCATTTCACCAAATGTTTTACTCACTGCAATATGTTTTTACTCTCTCTAATTCGTTTTTACTCTCTGTAATTCATTTTTACTCTCGACAATCCATTTTTACTCTCTGCAATTCGTTTTTACTCTTTGCAATTCATTTTTGTTCTCTGCAATCCGTTTTTACTCTTTGCAGTTCATTTTTACTCTCTGTAATTCATTTTTAATTGGGCAAGCAAATCCATTCTTGTACAAATAAAGTACCTCTTCATTGCTCTGTGAATAATGTTGTTTTTACTCCCTGCAATTTCATTTTTAATTGCACTTGTAAGGCTAAGTCGTAGCATCAATGATAATAGAATAATTTAAATAATAATAAAAATAGTATTATGTTGATGAAAAAAATGGGGGCATGCATTTATCTAAATCTGGGAATTTGCATGTAGTTTTTAATCTCTCTTTACACATGTTATTATGGTTTTATTGAATGTATATCATGTATACTTATGATAATTAATGAAGGAATGTGGTGCGATAATGATCTTTCTGTAGACTTGGAGGTTTAGCTAGTCCGCATCTTTATTTAATCCTCGTAAATCTTTTGGATATCAATTCCGTATAAAGTCCATTTTAAATGTTAATAAATATAAACCTTTCTCAGATTAGGGAGTCATGCCAAAATTTTGGGCACCCTTGCCACCATGTGAAAGGAACGGATTCTCTTTCCTTTTAATAAAAACCTTGTTTAGAAATTAAAACCTGGTGATTTAAGAGCAGAATGAAATTACTCAATCATTAAAGTTACTAATGGAAAATACTTTTTAATTGGAACTGACCCTTGATGAACTTAAATTTTCTATTTTAGCATAAACTCCAAGGAACACATTTATATAGTTGGAGTGTTCCTCTTAATATGTTGGATGTGTAAAACATTTTTATATAGTTTGGAACATGAATATATAGTCAGGGTGTTCATTTAAGAGGCTTGTAGATATTTTAATTAATTTTATTATGCTTTCTTCCTTATGATGTTTGGGGAGTAGTGTTTAAAGGGAGTCCTGGTCACATGTTACAATCATTATTAATGTCAATAATGAATTTTTTAATTATGAGATTATTCTTTGTATTGATGAAGGGATGTTGTAGGGAGAGATGTTTTATGCCTAAACATTTTTTGAGTTGGTTACAACATGCTTGACTTAGTCCTTATGATGATAACTTGCAAATGAAAAACATCTAGTCATTTTATAATCTTTATTTGATTGAATGTTGTTGTAATTTGCTTCAACCTTTTATGATGTGCTAATCTGCTATGCTATTTATGTTTATGTGTCACTATCCTTCATTGACGCGTTGATTGAAACGTTACTGATTTCCCTGATGAGTAATGGTTATTGCTCTAATTATTATTAGTGAATAGGCATTGTCATGATCAAGTGTTGATGTTGAATTCTTAATGCAAAAAAAAAAAAAAATACCTTTGTGCTCCAACTTTTCTTAGGCGTAATATGAGGATGTTACACAAAGAGGGGTTTTTCACTCCCACCATGTGTTGAAGCATGGTTTTCGGGAATTTTTTTATGGATTCAACTTGTCCATTTTCTCGAGGTTAGTAAGGGGATGAATTTTCATGGAGAAAACCTAACTTAGTGTGAAATTCACCCATCATTTGGTTCTGGAAATGGAATCCATGATCAATTACAATAGCTTGTGGGACATCGAATCAAGCGGTGATGTGATTGAACAAAAAAAATGTTGCAATTCGGCCATCATTAAGGAATGTAGGCATAGCCTCATCCCATTTAGTGAAATAATCGATGACAACAATGATATAACTATGTCCCCAACTAAGGTAGGGTTACATTGCATGAAATCGATACCCCATTTGGTAAAGGGGTTGATGATAAAAATGATATGAAGTGGAGTTGGGTGGGTACATGCTTTCTCCTGAAATATCTGACAAGATGGTCATTTTTTAATGGTTTCAATGCAATATTTGAATATGGTAGGCCAAAAATAACTGGCGCATAAAACATTTTGGTTTGTAGCCATCCTAGAAATATGACCACCACAAGCTCCAAGGTGACAGTAATTTAAAACTTATTCACCCTCTTCATGGGTTAAGCAATGTCATAAAATAGTATCAATTCCATGGCAGTACAAGGTGCCGCCAAGGATAAGGTATTTAATGGTTTTGAATGCAATGTCATTCATCATGTGAAATGATAGGCTGAAAGCATTGGGTCTACATATAGAGAAGAATATCTCCATACCATGGATCAAACATACTAATGAGGAAAAATGATTCATCGGGAAGGAAATTGTTGGGCTCAGTATTCTCATCAGTATGGGGAAGATCACAAATTAATTCTGCAAAAACCAATGAATCTTTAGCTTTGGATTTGGCAAACACGATATTGAATTCTTGGAGAATGACGATCCATTTTGAATATTTTCCCCCGAGTACTTGACAAGTCAAGATGTGGTACATGGGGTTCGAGTATGCCATGACCATGGTAGTGTGTAACATAATATAGTGGTGAAATCTTTGGACAAAAATAACTACTTCCAAAGACAAGTTTTTGACATGTGAATATCGGAGTTCGGGACCTGAAAGAATCTTAGTCAAATAGTAGATCACATTTTCGGTGTCATCATCATCCTCTTGTACTAACACCATAGCAATAATGGAAACCGAGGTAGCCAAATAAAGGATGTAATCTTTCACATAATTGGGTGGATGAAAAAGTGGTGTGTTCATTAAAGTATGTTTGAGATCATCATATGAGAGTTGAGAAGTTGTGTCCCATATGAAAGCGGTATCTTTTTGTAGCAATCTCATGAATCCTTTAGTGATTTCGGTATAATTGCATATAAAATGGCGAAGGAAGTTTTCCTTCCCTTGAAAACTTTGAAGTTGGGTAAGTTTGTTGGGAGGGGGTAAAGAAAGAATGTATTTGAATTTTAAGGGATCCACCCTAATCCCATCTTTAGAAACTATGAAGTCGAGGAGTCTCCCTAATTCAACAATGAAAATGCATTTATGGGGGTTCAACCGTATGTTGTAAAACCTGCATCAAATAAATATGTCTCTTAGGTGACCAATATGCTCTCATCCATGAGTCGAGTGAGTTGGCAAATCATCGAGATAAGGCTCAATGATATGTTTGATTTCATGGAACGCATATGACATAGCCCACTGAAAAGTGGCTCCAACGTTTTTAAGGAAAAAGATGATTTTTGATAGGAAAAACTCCCCCATGGGCAGATGAAGGTTGTTTTTTGTTGATCAGCCAATAAAATGTTGATTTAGTTATATCCATAAAATCCATCCATAAAAGAGAAAATGACGCTTCCAACACAATTATCGATGATTTTCTCGATAAAGGGTGTAGGGTAAGTGTCCTTCAAACAAGCCTTATAAAGATCTCAATAATCGACACAAACATGAATTGTCCCTTGTTTCTTGGTGAGTGGAACTATATTGGAAACCCATTCGTTTAGAGGGACGTGATAAATAAAACCATATTTTAATAATTTTTTGACTTCTGCCTTGATGGTCGCGGTTTTTTTTGGATGAACCAGGTGAAGTTTCTATCTCACAAGTTTGACTCCTGGGTAAGTTTTGATTTCATGCACATCAATCGAAGGATCGATCCCTGACATTTCTTCGTAGCTCTAGGCGAAGATGTCACAAAATTCTTTAAACAAGGTGGTTTAAGTTTCAAATTATTCATATGAACAATTGGCACCTAGTTGTATGTTTTCCACAATACCTTCTTTTATGGATATGTCGACAATAATCGTGTGAGATATTTCCAAAATTCCCCTCAGAGAAGGTATCATGAGTGAGTATTGAATATTGGGGAGATTCGACGATATTGGTAGGAAACATAACAAAAATATCCTTCTTGATCTCATCCAAACTGGGAATAAAGGAAGGACGATGGTGGTTTTCATCCCATGGTGCATCCTCGATACTAAGCATTTCCATAATAGATTCATCTGATGTAAAAGTTTGTAGGATGTAATCAAAAGTAGAGGATAGGGAATATAACCAGGATGGTAACTGATATGTAGTAGATGCCAAAATATGTTGGTCATATAGTGAAAGATAGGTAGAGTGTATGGTGTGGTATTCGGCCTCTGTAGGACTAAGTGGCATAGTGTCACCTAGTGTATCGAACTCTAACGGACTAGATACGTTCCATGGATCAGATGATTCGAAGGATTGATGTTCCATATTCAAAATCATATTAACCATTGCGATGTGTTGTGTGGTTGGAGGAAGAGGTGTAGGGAAGGTACCCATGACAAAAGAATCTTTAAAGTGACCTACCCCAACACTTTCATAAGTAATTTTTGAGTCTCCCAGAAAAGGAATATTGTTGGTTGTTTGAGTGTGAGCGTTGGGGGTGTAGTAATCTAACTAATCGATGGTCACAATTTTACCTTGATGAGGGAATTGGACACATCGAAAAAATTATGAAGAGATGACATACATAGCATAGAACCAACTTCTCCCTAGCAACAAGTTATAATCGAGGGGATCATCGACTACTTCAACATCTACAAAAATAGTTTTTCCTCCCAGTTGAACAACTATAAAATGTAATAATCCATGAGGATGGAAACCTATTCCATAAAAAATTATTATCATGGTGGGAGATTGATTAAGGCCGGGTGATTTAAGGCCCTTCCAGCAAGCCAAGGACATGACACATGTGGATTCCCCCTCATCCAATATTGTGCGATGAATATGTTGATTCTAGACAATGACATCGATTTGGAAAGCAAGTTGGTGAGAGAGTCACGATTTAAAATTATCCATGTTGAATGTGATATTATTGGGCGATTTAGTATATATAGCTCTGATAGCTACCAAGAGAGTTCTACATTGTCTAGGGAAGTGTTTTAGAACTTCGAGAGCTGACATAGTGCAAGGTGCTTGGGCCAAATCTTTAACAATGTTGTAGTTTTGAGTAGCATGAGAATTAGGATTAAAGGTCGACTTTCAGATTGTTCTCTTGGGTGGAAGTAGAATAGAGTCAAAGCTTGGTTTCTCAATATGGATTGGTCCAAACAAAGGAGGAACTGAAGTGAACGATGGATCTGATGTAGTCCAAGTAGTTGTTTTTTCCTTATTAGGTTTACCTGGTAGTTTGTCATACATCGTAGTATGAGTGGTCAAATATACCCCATTAAACATGTAAATGTGTGCACTCGATGAAGTTTCCTCGCTATGAGGATGATTTGGGTTACTTCCTATTGGAGGTGCAATATTTTGCGCAACCAGTGACTGTTGTTGTGGAAAATGATGTGTTAATACAACAGGTTGAGAATTTCCTTTAAAATGTTTAGTAGCTCCAACCCAATGGGGAAATTCCTGTGTGGAGTGATATTCACCACAAATGAGACATGGAAATTTTATTTTTCACTATGGTTTCTTCTTAGTAGCAGGTGGTTGTGCTTGTGTTTTAGGATCTTCCGTTTGATTGTTGTTTTTCTTAGGTTTATTCTTATTTTTAGTTCCCCCCCCTGAATGTTGCAGAGAAGCATATTCAACTTCATTCACTTCAGATACTTGAGTTGGGGTAGAGTTCGATGAGAGTGGAGTCGACCCGGTAGCTCGAGAAGTGACTAAATGATTGGTTTTTCCAATCAACTTTGAACTAGACTGGGTTTTGATGGAACCGATAACTCCATCTGAATGAGCGGTGTAGGATGGTTTTGATGGGTTAGTTGATGTATCATGAACGTTTGGAATCAATCCATACAAAGTATCAGATTGGGAATAAACCAAATCCAGATACTGGGCATGATCAATGGCTTTCTCTTCTGTAACGACACCACCCATGGCTATGTCACAAGATATAGGAGGTAAATGAGATTTGGTGAACCATTTCCCCAACAATTGGTCTGGAATGGTTGCTTTGATCAATCATCGTCATTGTCGTCTTCATTCGTGAATATGATCAAAAATATGAGCGGAGTTAATCTGATGAAGGAAGGTCAAAATTTCCATGCCAATTTCTTAGCGGATAGATAATTGGAAGTGGGTGAGAAAATCCATGGCAAGTGAATTAAAATCTTGAAAAACTCTGCATTGTAACTCAATGTAACATTTATCCATTGAACCCGTAAGTGTACACTGGAAAATACGTAAATGGATAGAATCATCCATTAGTGAATTCAATGAACACCATATATGAAAGGTCATAGTGTGGTTATTAGTGTCTTCACCAGGTTTGTCATCAATTTTGGAATATCAGAAGGTAACTTTGCAGGAATGATTGGCCAAAAAGGGGGGTGTAATATGGGATTGTTGGTTAATATTGACAGATAAGGTAGATCTAGAGTGGCTAAGAATGGTAACTTCCTATTGACTTGAGGATGATACTGGTGTGGTATAGGAACACTAGTAGGACCGTAAACTAGTTGTGGTGGATAGCTATATCTAGTAGGTCTTCCCATATTTTATTGATTTTGACTAGCAAAAGTATGATTCATTTGTTGAGGAATTTTCATAAAAGGAGAGGGGAAACCCATTTTTTCCTGGGGAGGATAACCATTCTAACCCAGGGGAGGATAGTTAACTTGACTATTTTGAGCCAGATAACTAGTTTTCCCTTGAGGAGGGTAACTAGGTTAACCTTAATGAGGGTAAGGAATTTACACTTGGAGAGGAAAATATGGTTGTCCTTGAGGACCCCAAGTGGGATTCAGGAACCCTGGGAAGGGTTGTCCAGAATGTAATCCATAAGGATTGAGATTTAATATTCCTCCTTTTGGGTTTGGGTTTGATGATCCTCCCTGATGTGTTTGTTTAAAAGGTCCTCCCTGGGGTGGTCCCCAGGATTATGGAAGGTTTCTGGTAAAAAAGGGTTGGAATTATCCCCCTATCATCGGTTGGGTATCAACCAGAATTTGACAGGTAAATTTAGTTCCCCCCCAGTCAGAATTTATGCATTGAAGGATGGTATCCCCTAGGTAGGGATTTTTCCACTGAAGGGGGGTTGGTCCCCAGTAGGGATTTTTCCCGCAGTTGGGTTTTGTTGTGTGGCAGGGTTTTGCATCCTTTGATGTGAATATGTCCCAATGAGGTTTTGTGGAGTACATGAAGTTGTTTCTTGAAGAGGGATGGTAGGTGTAACCATTAGGGTACTTTCAAAATGGCTAGGTAACATGACTCCTATTTCAATTTGAACTTGTCTTGAAGTGGTAGTGGTATTCACCATTTGTTAGATGGTAGGATCAATGGGATGACTTGATGGTCCTTCATCTGCATCGACAGTGGTATATATATGTGGAGAGTCAAATAGTGGTCGAATGAAATTAATTTTTTCATAAAGATCTTGAACTGATGGAGTTCTCCATATAGAATGAACATGAGTTTATTGTGGATCTACCATTTTAGTAGAGAGTATAGGGGTAGTGTATTCTTAATTGAAAATTGTTTGTTGTGTCTCCATGTCTAGTTGATTATATGGCCTTGACGGTAGGCTAGGGTGATCTTCTACTACAATGTTACCAAAGGAATCCACTCAGATATGGAGTGGATCATGAGGAATTTCCAAATCCAAGTTTGCAGGAAGGGTGTAACCTTCCTGGAATGAAACTATATCTCTCTCAAGATTTTCTATCAAAGGAGTGGTGACACTCCCAATGTCTGAATAGTTTTCGACCTCTTCATGGCAAGTTTCTTCCAGTGAGTTAGGAGGTATGAGTTCGTATCCTTATGGAGGCAACCCTTGCATCCTACATGATCTACGAAGATATTTATCGGCCATAATGAAAATTTTAAGGACAACTAAAGTAAACAAACAACATTCGCTAATAAATCTAGAAAAACAACAAGAAAAATAATGTCTTCTCTCAATGAACGTACTAGTTGGTGATGAAATCCAACATCGTGTGATCAAATTGAGAAGGGGATAGGATATGAGCGAGTGGATCAGTTATTTTGGTGTTCTGCTTAACAGACTTACACCTTGGTGCAAGTTCCCTCATGGTTTGACCCATGGGTTACCCTCCAAGGAGCCTGAGTGAGTTTGGCCAACGTTTGTTCCAGGCACAACAAAGACTTCCCTTCACCATCACCTTGTGTAAGGAACCTAAATATTATGGCCAGTAAGGATACCAACTCGCAGTTAGCCTCTAGGAAGGTACAATTGTCAGTCAATTTTGAATGTATGGGAAGGATATCAAGTCCAAAATTATTCAAGAGAACTGAGGACAAATGGATCGGTAAACTACAAAGAACCTCGAATGGATTCAGAATTCACGAAGCTCCAAGACCAAATGAAAAAATTTTATCCTCAAGAAGAACCCCCAATATATGATCATACCACTATCATTGGTTAAGCCTCAGAGGGATAATATTATTTTCTCTCCCACCTGTGACCTCGTGTTTAACCCCTATGTCAGAGGGGGATCCTAACTATGCTTATACGAAGGTTGTATTTTCTCTCCCTATCACAAGATTATGAGTTTGTCTTGAATTCTTTGGATATTTATTCTCACATCTTATTCCAAAGATCTAGTCCTAGTCTATTGTTGGTGTAAATATCCAAAAATAAAATTTTCTAGTTCGATTTTAATTAGAGTTCATTTTCGTGGTTGTTCATTACACAAGGGTGAATGATAGTGAAACTGATGGTGTTTGAGAATTGACTCCACAAAAAGGTAAAAATAATGATATGAAAACTTTATTTTCAATGAAATTATAGCTATGGGAAAGAGAAGAGTTTCTTTTCTTTTGTCACTAACAAACACTCAAGAATGCACAATTTTATGCTATTTTGTTCTCAACAAGAATTCAGACAATTTCCAAATTATAAAGAAGACATTTTCAATATCCAAAACCAGTGCATACAAATATTTCTTTGTTTTTTTGTGGATGAAAACTAAGATGTTCATATAATGCTTCATTCTTTCACTAATAATGAAAAAGGTTCAGTACTATGATTTGAAAAAGAAGAAGCAAACACACACAAACAAATACACTCTCAGTAGTAAACAAGAGACCGAAAGAAAAACAACCACCTAACTATTGACTCAAAGAAAAACACTAAGAAACCAAAATTTACACTTTATATTCTTCCATAATTGAGTAAGGGATTGATAAAGAAAACAATATTGTGATCAATGACCTTCCTTGCGAAAACCTCCAATTAATCAGATAATTGAGAAGAGTGGAAAAAAGAAACCAATTTTGAGAGAGAACGATTGATTTTGAAATAAGGAAAGACAACACAAAATCAATAAGGACTAAAATAATGAAAGGTAGCAAGTTTGAGTCAAACAGAGGACAAGATATGACAGAATAAGATCTGATTTAGAGAAAGAGATCCAAAGACTATACCCAATAAGCAAGAAATTCTACAATTTTTCAAAGAAATAAAAATTGGCACTCTAGTAACCAAAGCACCAGAGCACTGCAAATATCCCTAGTAGACTCTAGGAGAGCATTGATTAAGCAACAATTCTATGAATTGAACTGCAGAAGGGCACTAGTTATGAGGAAAGTTTGAGGAAAAGATTAAAAAGCTCAATAACTCAGGAAAATTTAGTAAGAGGCTCTATGAGAAAACTTATCAAAGACAAAAATAAGTAAATACATATTAAATTAGAATATATGATCTAATTATAGGAAAAGGTCACAGATGAACCAAGGAAAGAGAAAACTGAAAATTTGATCCCCAGTGGAGTCACAAGTTTTTTTTATAGAAATATTCCCCTACGGATAGGTGAACTTTCCCTTGTATTACTGACCACTATACCAACACAGAAACAATAATTTGGACACTACAATTCCTATAAAATCATTTTTATTATCAAAAAAGAGAGGAGAACGTAAAGTAGGATGTACTATGTTTATGACATTTTTCATAGTTGCTCGATCTGATTCTTGGCACAAATCAATACCTACAATGAACAACAAGAAACAAGAGACTTCCTTCTATTCTAATGGATTAGGCAAAGAAAAATCATTTATAAAAATCAGATTAAACATAGACAAGAAGATGAAACTACATACTTGAAGGAAATAGGCCAAGTATATTATATGAGAAATTCAAGAAGAAACTTACAATCTTCAGATGATGTTGCAGCAACCTCTTCAAGTCTAATTCAAAGAAAGATCTAATTCTTTGCTGATTTTTTCCTCCTTATTCACCATGGGAATGCCTCCATTTGTAATCTTTGAGAGGCTAAACTATCTTGGGAATATTTGGAAATAATTAAGGATATGGCTCCAATAGTTATGATATCTCCCTTAGATGCACCCTTAGAGTTAGATTCGAGCTAAAGCAACTCGATCCATCCATACCTATGTTTAGAAGAAAATGGGATTTCTTCCAAGATTTCCTCAACCAACTTAGCGCTCCCATAGAATGGGCAATAGAGTGCTACAACACTCCCCCTAAGATGGACAAAGAGTGCTAGCACTCCCTTTGTGTGAGCATGTGAGCGTTGATCTTCCCAAAAGTTTCCAAGATGAGCAATTCCCATAGAAAAACATTTGTTCCGACAATCAAATGATGGGGTTTCTTCTCCTAACATGTTTTAGGGGTTGTATCAAGTATTTTCATGGTATCATTCATGATGTGACACTTACAAAAATATAATGTGACACTTGCAAAAAAAGTGCGACACTTATGACAATGAGAATGTAACACTGTTGAAGTGAGGAGTTTTGATGTGTAATAGGACTGGGCACTCATAACCAAAGGAAGTAGAATTCGTCCAAGTATGGGTGGAGCGCACTTGAGTACAGCCCAAGAGATGTGCACCCATGGGAGAAGTTGACTCAGTGAAAAATGAATGGTTATGTCTTTCCTTGGTGAAAGGAAATGATTGTTGGGGATCCATGTAATCCAAGAAGATAACACCATTCGAACATATAAAGTTGGATGAAAAATACAAGTATGAACCATGCAAAAGAACATACGAAATTGTAGGCACCGAAGATGAATTACTCATGTAATGAGATTTGGATGAGGTGACGAAGAGAGAGAATACAAGGGTAGTTCAGTTGTATGGTTGTTTTTGTAAACTCCTTTGGTGGGTGGCATGAGTTATCTCAACACTTTGTTATTTTTGTTTATCAAATATTTCTTGGTATTAGGCTAGTTTGTCCACCCACACAAATATTTCATTTATACTTGTATGGTTTTTGTTCTTTACTTTTGCATTAACTAAGTAAATGTAACACACATATAACTAAGTAAGAAACAAAGGCTCGGTGAAGGTGTATTCTAGGTCAAGTAATTCAGTTAAGCCTTGTTGTTGAATGAAAGGTGTGGGTGACGTGCGATGCTGAGGATGTTGGGCATCCACAACCTAATTGAATATCCCAGCACCATGACAATTGCACTTTATTCCACAAAGTGCCTCAAATGGGCTCATATTTAAAGATGATTGATATCCATTGTTGTACTCAAACTCTACCAAGTGAAGGTAATATTCTCATTTTGATGGTTTATCCATCACATACATTCTAAGCATATATTCAATTTCCTGATTTAACCTCTTTGTATGTCCATCTGAATCAAGGTGATAAGTTGTGCTAAAGTTCATATTTGTCCCAAATCCTTTGAATAGCCCTTTCCAAAAGTTCAATGTGAACTTGGGATCTCTGTTAGACACAATTGTCTTAGGTACACCATGCAAATTAGAAATTTATCGCATGAATATTTTAGCAATGTGATGCACATAGGTCACACCCCGCAATATCATATTTTTAGCATGCACATATGCAAATTCTTATTTAATATGCACCATGGCCACACTGAAATTCCAAATTCGACCACTAACCAGTCCAAATTTTTCCTTAAGTATAATTCTGCCCATGTAGGCTTAGTGTTGAAAATGGAGTTCTAATTCTTCTTGTTGACCTCTGGCCCATACAAGTCTAGTTTTGAACCAATCCCTTTGATACCAGAATGTAATGTCCCCAGCCACCTAGGCTAGGACCTGTCACACAACCTCTCCTAACTTCATGCCTCGTACCTCAAGTAGTGTTCCCGACTTACTATTGAGCAACATTAACTTAAAAAAATTAGTGCGCAGTTAACATTCAGACTGGGCAGAAACACTTGAGGAAATGCGCACAAACCAAACTAGTTCACTCTACACCACATTCCTTCTTGATTAAACAAATTATAATAGTGTAAGCAACACAAAATGAAATTGTACACACCATCATGTTGTTCACATCAACATTATTGTGCATATAACCCACTCTTAACATGTGAACACTATTGCGCACATACTAATATGGAGCAGCTGAAAACCACCATGCACATAACCATACTAACACCCCTGGAAGGTCCTACTTTCCCTGCGTGCATAGACTACTTCCAATTCCCACAACGAATCCAGTCACTTGTGCACACAGACCACTTTATGTGTGCATGGTACTCCTAGCCTCATGTAGGAATCTCTTGACCATTTACCAAGACTGTCTTTACATACATTACTTATCAACTAACGTACTCGACATGTAAAACAACTAAAATGAATAGCCACATTACACTTTAATGAATAAATAACATTAAACATAATAACAACCAGTATTCATATGCATTATCATACAAGAGGTAGACCATAACCAATATAGGTAAATGAGCATGTAGTAAATAGACAAGTACATAATAACACTCATCTTTCAAAAAAGTCACCAACTACGTACATGACTCAGATTTTCCTCTGAACCATAGACTTTGTTTCTCATAATATTTTAGAAACAGGTCACCCTCGATCTGGGGCTCAAACTCCACCACAAAAAAAGGACTTCTAGTGTCAATCCATGATTTAACGATCAACAAAATTTCTCACTCCAAGGTGTCGACTATTGCAACTAGTATACAACCCCTCATTCCCCACATGCATGTCCCACCCCGGGACATGTGCCCCTTCTCTACTCAACATTCCTTCAACTTCCCCACTTCCCTTGTATGGATTCAAAAATAGGTTGGATCAGGAAGTCTCAAAGTACTACAACTAATGCCAAGTGCACCAGGTAACAATTTCCAGCAAAATCTTACCTAGAGAGAATGTTCGCAGGCCTGAAAAACCACCTCTTCGACAACTTACTAGCCTGAAAACCCACTTATTCTAAAACATATGGGCCTGATGAACCACCTCTTCGAAAAACCACAAGTTTTCCCAAGAACAGGGACATACGATACAATACGACACAAACTCCTTTTCCTAGGAAAATCCATCTGAATCTCCTGATAATAATGGATTTTCTTCCCCAAAATACACTAAGGCCAACAATGTCTATTGCATACCTTCAAGTAGACACTTGTCACATTCGAAGCTAACATTAGCCACTTGGTGACTCGTTTCCATCCCTCGGGAACTTAGGATAAATAATATATCCATAAGGTTACACTTTTCAAAAATATCATTAAAATATTTCACCCTTTTCCCTTTTTCGGTGGAGTTCAACCCCCTGTCTCTTTTTGTTTGGTATTTCTTTGTGAAACAATTTTATTTTATTATTAACTTGATTGTGGTACACTTTACAAGGATAGGCACATTGGCCTATTTATGTACCATCTCACCATACCAATAGTCACACAGGCTCTCTGACCTCAAAGGATATACATACATATGTATAAATTACAATCGTTCCTGCACTTTCTTTAGTGTGTGCAACACTATAAAATATGTGCACCCTCCTTTTATGTGAAATCCACATGCACTAGCTCAGGTATGCGCACACTATGGAATATGAGCACATTTTTCTTTGGTTACAAACCTCACGTACTACTCAGGTGTGCACAAAACCAAAACGGATCATCAGCCTATATTTTCATTACATTTACACATGTTGCCAATGTCTCACCAACCTATATGGAAAATTACATTGCACACTACTCAGGTGCATGCGAAATAAAAATGGCTCACCATACTATATGCACAACTACAAATGGGGTTTGGATTAAGGACATTACAAGAGTCCTAGTCCTGATGGAATTTCCTTTGAATTTTTTCTTAGATATTATGATTTCATTGAGGATGATCTTTGTAGGGTAGTGTGTTGATACTAAGAAGGGGTTGAATCAGTATCAAGTACAATTTAAAACCTTTTTCAACTTATACTTAAACCATTCAATTATATCCAATGAGCAATGAACAATAGTATAAGAGTTACACCAATACACCACA